>VDFB02027867.1:0-27305 GCA_007258455.2 Sequoia sempervirens | reverse complement strand
GGAGAGTTGTTGTCACTGGTGAGAAGAACTTTGATGGTTGGTGAGAATGAATGTCGGCTGACAAATGACTCCGGTGGGATCGGTCGGTAAACAAGCAATCGACAATAGAGAGCAAGGGTTGACAGGAGGAAGGAAACACCATCGGCGAGGAGAGTAATGGCCGACATTCAGACAAACACAAGTAGCCAACCAATATGTACACCCCTTGACAAAGATATTAATGCAACCAACAATGAAGGAAAATCTACAGACTTACAAATTAAAATCGATCCCCAAATATATATTTTTTGAATATTGCTTAAAAGAAATTCAAAAAATTGAATGTCGATGTTATAAAATATTCTGCAAAAAAAGGTATAGTCCAAATTCTGATAGATATAACCCTATGTTGATGGAAAAAATTATAGTCTACGAAATTTAAAAAATCAAACCCATTTGATGTCGACTGATAAATAAAATTGCAAGTTGCTTTGATTTTGATTTTTTTGCAAACTATAGAGAATAGCCCAAAAATATTTTTTGCCAAAACAATAGAGATTAAAGCCCGATTTTTTCTGAAATGAAAAAGTGCCTGCTACTAAATTTTTTTTCCTTAGAGGACAATTGAAAGAGAGGATTTTTTTACTACAAATTTGTACGAATCATATCAGTTGATTTTGCAAACCCCAATACCTCTGATGGCTTCCGGGTTGATGAATCTGATTTTGATGATTGAACAGGAAATCCTAGGATTTCAAGGCCTTCTAAAGACAATTGTGAGCTCAGATCTGACTCAATCTACTCCAAAAATTAGCTTGGTCCCCAGGTGGAGTCAAGTAGCCTGCAATGGGAACCTTCAAGCCTATGATGAATCTCTCTAGCCCAACTTTCTTGATCCTAGGATGAACTCTCAATGGAATGGCTCTGATACCATGTTGAAATGATGGATGCACAATGTCCCTAAAGCTGCAACCTTCAAGAGGACCTCCAAGAAGAAATTCAACCACACAAAAAGTGTTGCAACTAAGGGCATGCAAATAGAGATTGCTATTGATCTAGAATATGAGATGATTACAAATATACAAATGCCCTGATTATATAGGCATGAGAGAGATGTGAGATGCAATATGATGTTTTCATGTGTCTTGATCTAACAACATGTGAAACATGTGAACCCTACCTAGGAAATGATAAAAGATTGAGATAAGTTCTAGAAGGACAACTCATCTTCTAGAAGGAATCGTATCCCCTACAAACATGGAAAGGGGAATTACCCCATTATTTATGATTTTCTAATAAATGCAACATAGGACTTAATTAATTTAATGCAAGACCTAAGTTAACTTATGCTAGTGTAATAAATAATTAATTACACTAACAGATTTGTCATCCTTTCATCATGAAACAAAGTTGTATAATCAAATCAAACTTAGTCTCATCAATAAGATTTGTCATTCTATTTGACTTAGTTTTCATCCTTGGAACTCTTCCAAACAAAGATCAAAGTTTAGTCAAAGTGTAACACTTGTATGCCCATTCAAACAAGATTACAAAAGCAAAAACTCAAGGAAAAAGAACTTGAGACTCAAAACATTGAAACTCAAAACACCATGGTTGAACTTGAAGAGAATCCTTTCCATGGAAGCCACAACACTGAAGGTGAAGAAATAACCGAGGAAGACATCCAACATGTTGAATAAGATCCAAATTTCCACAAATGCTTAGAAAATATTTTTGAAAGAAATGGGGAAAAATATTTACTAATGTTGGCTAAACAAGGTGTCAAATTGCCTGATGACTTTGATGTTAATCAATTGAAGGCACCTCCTAAAAAGCCTGAAAATGATACAGAACAAGTGGTTGCCTTGACTCATCAAATGAAAAACCTCCAACAATAAATTCTTGACATGCAAAGGGGAACCTCAAAACGATACTTGATACAAGACATTTTCCATATCCTTTCGATCAAGATATCCACATAATTCCTTTTCCCAAACATTGTGAATTCCCAAAGTATGATAAATACAATGGTAAAATCAATCCAATAGATCATGTGAGGGAATTTAGAACACGAGTCTTGAATTTGCACATGAAGAAACTTACTTGATGAGACTATTCCCACACAGCCTAGGTGGACAATGCCTTGAATGGTTCTCCAAACTTGCACCATCAATTAAGACCTTTGAGGAATTGGTTAACAAGTTCATCACCTAATATTCTTATAATATCCAACATGATATAACAATGAAATACCTTCGCAACTTGAAACAAAAAAAGGGTGAATCGTTCCTCCCTTTTCTACAAAAATGGAGAAGGTTATTTGCAAGATATTCTCGTCTCGTACCTGGAAAGGAAAAGATGAAAATATTTATTGACAACCTAAATGATGAGATAAGATACATATTAGAATTACAATGCCCAGCTACCTTCGAAAAATTGATTGAAAATGGAATTAAAATTGAAGAAGCTTCAGTCAAGAGAGGAGTCATAAAAATTTACAATGAAAACAACACATCAAGCTCCTCTAATAACTATAGCAACAATGATAAACCAAATTTTTGGCAACGAAACAAGAATGCTAGCAACAATGATGGTGCAACTGAAATAGAAAATGCAAAACCAGTATTTAACTTGACAGCAGCTGCCACCAAAACCAATCAAAGCAACAGTCCACCCAACAACAAAAATAAAAACCAAAATGTAAATCAAAACAACAATCAAGGTAATGTTGAATCTAGAAGACCATCATATTGAACGTCATCTAATCGACGAAGATTCACACCTTTGGGACAATCATTAGAATCAACATTAAAGGAGCTTCTTGCAACCAAGGTCATAACATTACCGGAGGCAAGAAATTGGGAACAACAAGTCAAACCTTCATGGTGGAATGATGCTCATTTTTGTGATTTTCACATAAACAAGGGACATAAGAGAAATGATTGCATCTAATTGAAACATTTGATAGAAGGCTTGATTGACAACAAGACCATATTTGTAGAAGGACCCCAAATGAATAATGATCATGGAGCGTTCAAGAACCCTCTACCAAACTATGAAAAGGGGGAGTCCTCCTCATCAAACACCAAAGGTAAAAACATGAACTATGTTTATGACACCACTATTCTCCATATCGAGGTGGTTGATGATCAAACCCATGAAAAACAAGATCTTATTGTAGTTGATAACCCAATAAATGACAACACCATTGAACATGAACAAAACATCATTGCAACTGAAACTTATCACCATGACATCAACATCCAATCACATCAAATTAATGACATTGTGCTAATTAATTTGATCACAAACATTGCTGCAAGTGACAACCAAATTAATGTTATTAAGATCAGAGAGAAACAAGACAACCAACCGATCAATGCAATCATAAGAGGGAAATCTAAAGTGACATTGAAAGGAGTTGCCTCCTCTACATCCAAAGCAACTGATGTCCCTACAACACAATATAACATAGTTGATCAGTTTTAGAAGATACCCAATCAAATATCCATATTGGATCTTCTCAATATTTCACTAGTGCACAAAGAAATCCTAGAAAAAGCTCTAGTCGCCACCACAGTACTGAACAATCTAGAGGTTTGCTAATTTCAAACTATGGTGGGACACTTGACTGCGCCTCATTATTTATCATTTTCTGAACATGATGATGTATCAATCACCCATCCGCATAATACTACCCTCCACATTAAGGTTTTAATTCATAAACATCATGTCAAATGTGTTCTAATAGATGGTGGAGCTGGCCTAAATATTTGTACTTTGAAACTTGTCTATGCATTTGGATATTTAGAGAATGTTATTGATCCTAGAAGGAAAATCACAATAAAATCATATGATGATGATGAGAGATCCTCACAAGGATTAATTGTCTTACCAATCCAAGTAGGACCAGTTATCAAAGATATAATCTACCAAGTGTTTGATAAAGAGTTGACATATGACATACTCTTGGGACGTCCTTGGATTCATGAGATGCAAGTTGTACCATTGACATATCACCAATGTTTGAAATTTCCTTTCAACGGGAAAGAAATCACTATTGCCGCTAATTCCAACAATCCATGATATTGCAACACCCTCAGGACAACCCAAGACACTTTTGTGCCACTCAACAGGGAAGCTACAACTCCTAGTTCATCCAATAATGAAAGAAAACTAAATTCCTTGTCAAAATGGGTTGAGAAAAAGGATCAATCAAAGGGTAAGGGCATTGGTGATTCCACTCCATCAAACAACAAAGGACAATCAAATTCTTCATCAAATCAGCCTAAGGTAAAGGATCAATCAAAAGAAAAAGGTGTTGGTGAGTCTACTCCATCAAATCATGAAAGTCAACTCAATGCCTTATCAAAACATGTTGAAAAGATCTAGTTAAAAGACAAAGGCATGGGGGAATATTCATATGAGCAATCCTTATGTTTATCACAACTTTCATATTCTCCTAAGTCGTATGGGCAGCCATCAACATCAAGACAACAATCATCACAACCAATCACACTCTTTGATGGAAAGTTTGTAAAAGCAGGCACATTAGTGGATGAATTAGAAGACAGAGAGGTTTTGAATTGGTTATACAAGGATGAAGAACAATCAAAAGCATCAACTTCCAATGTACAAATAGAGCAATATGGAAAAGGGAAGACAATCCTAGAAAAGATGGGATATGAGGGTGTAGACATCCAAATTTGGACACTTAATTTATCCAAATTTATCACTTTTCATCTAAACATCCTCTTATCTCGAGTTAATTAAGTAATATTACTATTATTTAATTAATATCTTTAATTTTGCCAAATCCTTAAGGTATTTAATTAATAATTAAATACATTAACCTTAATCCCCTTTTCATCAAATAAATTAAATAAATATTACATTTATTTAATTCCTCACATGTCATTTTCATCTAATCCTAATCCATTTCCTAATCTCTTCATTAAGGATGTGCACATGCCTAATCCTTGATTAGGATGTGTCACATCCTCCAACTTTTGCAAGTTGGCTTTTAATCCTAATTAGCCCCTAATTATCCTCTAATTACTGATTAATTAAGCCTAATCATTCTCCAAGGAATTTTTAATTCTTTTTATTCTTCCTAGATTCCCTCTTTATATGTGAATTTTTAATTCACATTCCATCCTTCCAAGGCTTCTAGAACCTTGGACTTGTCACAATCTCCACATGTGACCAACCTTGGACTTGTCACAATCTCCACATGTGACCAAGTCCCACCTTTTGGAGCCCATCTTTTATCTTTTAGACTTTCCTAGGAATGTGAATTTTTAATTCACACTTATTTCCCCAACCACCTTTCCTTTTCCCATGTAGATTTTTGAGGAATTCCAAAATTCCTCAAATGTCCCTTTCACTCCCACTTGGGGACAAGAAATCCCTTTTGTGGAAATCTTCCTCACTCCCCAAGGTGCATGTCCTTTTTCCACCTCATGTACCTCTTCTTGACAACTCATCTCCATCTCTATATCCCCCACTTCACCCTTCCACATGTCAAGATGTGAGGGCTTGTGGGTTCTCAACCCACCATAGCCCTTCATCTTGGCCTTGTTGGATCAATCTTGACCATTGAATTCTCTAGAGAATTCAAAATTCTCTATAAATACCCCTCCTCAAGGGCATTTTTAGAACACTTTGCATTTTCATAACTACATGTTGCCAATTTACATCCTCAATCCTTTGCCATCATTTAGCCATCTCTCTTGATCATATTGCACATTGAATCTTGCATCTTAGTCACTCAAGCATCAGGAGCACACAATCAATTCCAAGCAAGGGCCAATCAAAGAGATACCAACAGCAAGGGAGGTAAAATTGTTTGTGTTTCATTTTATTCACGTTCCTTTTCGTTGTATCACTCTTTTGGCTAATCTTGAGGTGTCCTTGGTATTTTGTCATTCACATTTCTTAGTTATTTTGCACATTTATAGTAGTATAAAACTAAGGTATCACAGGGAAAAGGTCCTATTGGTAAAATAAAAGAAGGCATCATAGAACCAATACAACCCATCACAATGAATTCTAAGAACAAGACGGACTAGGGTACATGGAAGAACCAAAAGAAGAAACCAACAACAGGTTGTTGAGAGAATCCTCCAATTGAGAGATAGTTCTGAAACAGACTCCAATGAATATGAATGAGATTCTCTCTTTGAAGAGTCTTGTCATGATAAGGAAATTGATGTGGTACAAAAGTATACACCAACATGTATGGAGAGATAGAGCTCAAATTCTAGACCACTTGAAATTGGATCATAGCATATCGATGACTCAAGTGAAGACGATCACACTTCAAGCGAGATAGATAATATGGAAGAGATTAACATCATAGACCTCGATATTTCTATCAAAAATATTGAATATGTTGCCATCATGACACTTACCCCTTTTGACCTTAGCCAATCTGACATTCCTTGCCATTGATACACCCTAAATGATTGATATGAATTGTCTTTCCAAACGATGACACCATTGTAAATTTCTTTGCTCTGACAATCTTGAAATAGGTTCCACCAGTGAATCCACTAACAATCTCATAATGAAGCTTCCAAGCAAGGGGAGTTCCAAATCTAGTTGCAAAATAATGAATATCAAAAATAGATCTAATGGTGAAAACCATTTAATGGCACTATTAGATCAAGAAAAAGTAAAAATAAAGAGCGCATCTCAAGGTGAAAACCTCTCTGAGGCACCGAGAGATGGAAGATTTGACACTCTTCCCAAACATTATCAGGAGAGATCTTCAGTGTTGATTGAACCTACATGTCCATCAATGTTGGAAAGATGGAAACAGTGAAGACCCTGCATCTAGCATCATCCATGACAAGGAGGAAAAGCCAAGCTTCACTAAATTCTTTGAAGAGAGGTAGATCAACTTTGCTTGGTCCTATTCACATGCTCGGGGCATAGACCCAAATCTTATCATGCATCATTTATCACTACCACCTAGGGTGAAACAAAAGTTGAGAAAAATGCATCCCCATATCGCTCTCTTGGTGAAAGTTTGAAGAAGCTACTGGATGTGGGATTTATCAAACCTATTGACTATGATGAGTGGATATCAAATATTGTGCCGTTTTAAACCGATAAAAGCATCAAAATATGTATAGACTTTAGGGATCTTAACAAGGCTTGCCTGAAAGATGACTTTCCTTTGCCTAACATTGACATCATCGTAGACTTGAAAGTCGGACATGAAATGTTATCACTTATGGATGAATTTTCAATTACAATCAGATAAAGATAACACCTGAAGATAGAGATAAAACAACCTTCACATGTCCTTGGGGCACTTTTTGCTGGAACGCAATGCCTTTTGGGTTGAAAAATGTTGGAGCCACATATCAAAGAGCGATGACAACCATCTTCCATGACATGATGCATACCTTTATGGAAGACTATGTAGATGACTTATTGGAAAAATCATTCACTAGAGAGGGACATCTAGAAATTTTAGACAAGATCTTCACTAGACTGGAGAAATTTAATGTGAGATTAAACCCCAAGATATGTGTATTTGGCATAACATCAACTAAAATTTTGTGGTATATTGTATTGGCTAAAGGCGTTGAGGTGGATCCTGCAAAGGTCAAATCCATAATGGAGATGCCTCATCCTAAAAATATCAGTTAACTTAGATCTTTACAAGGATTCTAGTCTATCAGGAGGTTTATTGCACAATTGGTTGATAAAACTCACCCTTTCAACCACTTATTATACAAGAATGCCTCTTTCAAATGGGATGACAAGTGTGAAGCAACTTTAACTAGTTAACATAGTATTTGATGTCACCACCCATATTGGTACCACCAACTAAAGGAAAACCATTATTACTTTACATTGCAACAATAGAGGTATCTTTGGGTGCTCTACTGGCATAGGAGGATTCCGTGAGAAAAGAGAGGGAAATTTATTACATCAGTAGAACCTTAAATGGCTATCAGATCAATTACACTTTTATTGAAAAATATTGTTTGGAGGTAGTATTCGCTACTCAACAACTAAGACATTACACATTGACTCACACCATCAAACTCATAGATAAAATTGATCCATTGAAGTATTTACTCAGCAAAGCTGCCTTGACAAGAAGATTAGCCAAGTGGGTAAAGATATTGAGTGAGTTTGGTATCCAGTATGTAGACAGGAAATCAATCAAGGGTCAAACCATAACAAATCAACTAGCAGAAGCACCATTATAAGATGATCATCCAATGAGCATTGAATTTCTAGATGTCGATGTCCTAACAATGTCAACACCACAATGGATGTTGTACTTTGATGGATCTTACACACAACATGGATCAGGCACATGAATCTTGTTTATCATGCCTCAAGGACATACCATTCCAAAGTCCTACAGATTGATGTTTCCCTATATTAACAACACAGCTGAGTATGAAGCATTGATCATTGGAATCAAAGTGGCAGTTGAATGGAAGATCACAAAGTTGTACGTCTATGGTGATTCCCAACTAGTCATTAACCAGGTAAATGATGATTACCAAAAAAAATATGATAAGTTGATGCCATATAAAAGAATGGTTGATGACTTTAAAAATTACTTTGTGGAGATCAAATTTGAGCATATTCAAAGAGGTGAAAACAAAGCTATTGATGCTATGGAAACTACTGCTTCTCTCCTTCAGATACCTAAAAAATGAGCTCGTTATGAGTTCATGGCCGAACAAGTGTTTGACCCTGCCTACAATAACCCTAAATCCCAAGTCATCTACCATCTAGCCGAGGTTGACGCTTCTACATACGAGAAAATCTACACCTATCTAAAAGACAATACCCTCCCACTCGATTTATCCTAAAACCAAAAATGAAACTTTATTCAACAAGCAGCTCAACATACCTTAATAGCCAATGTACTTTATCAACGAGGTCTTGATGGTACTCTCCCTCGGTGTCTAGAACGTAACGAAGCTAAAGCTACTCTACGTGAGGTTCATTAAGGTATTTGTGGCACACATTCAAGTGGCTTAACTTTAGCTAACAAATTCCTACGTTTGGGGTATTACTGGCCAAATATGGAGGAGTCATTTCAATATATCAAGAAGTGCCAAAAGTGTCAAATTCATGGAAACCTGATACATGCACCGGCACAGGAATTGCAACATCACATAACCATGGCCTTTTTGTTAGTGGGGATTGGATCTTGTCAGTAAAATACACCCATCTTCATCCAACAGACACAAGTTCATCATCACAGCCACATAGTACTTTACAAAGTGGATTGAAGTTGTTCCCTTGATAACCATCATAGGAAAACAAATTACATCCTTCATCCTAAATTATATCATCTGGTGGTATGGCATTCCTCAATCCATTATCACAGATAACAACCAACCTTTCAAGAATAAGGATGTCCAAGAACTTTGTGAGAGGTTCCATATTCAACATCGGTTTTCTAGACCATACTACCCTTAAGGAAATGGCCAAGTAGAGGCCTCAAACAAAACCATTCTGAAAATATTGAAGAAAATCATCAACGATGTTGGCCATGATTGGCACATTCAATTGAACCCTACTTTATGGGCTTACAAAACCAGTATCCACACCTCGACAGGAGCCACACCCTATGCTCTAGTATATGGATCAAAGGTCATTCTACCTATTGAGGTTGAATTACCATCACTTTGTGTGTCACTAAAGGGGATCATTTCAGATGAGGATTATAAAGTGTCTAGGATACAAGAGTTAGAACTGTTGGATGAGCATCATCAACAAGCAGTTTATCACCTAAAAGCTTATCAACAGAGGATGTCTAGGAGTTACAATCATAGATTAAAACCTAGAACATTTCAAGT
Organism: Sequoia sempervirens; assembly: GCA_007258455.2. Taxonomy (NCBI): domain Eukaryota; kingdom Viridiplantae; phylum Streptophyta; class Pinopsida; order Cupressales; family Cupressaceae; genus Sequoia; species Sequoia sempervirens. The sequence goes on along the minus strand of VDFB02027867.1, from coordinate 17,481 downwards.
AGTTGACTTAGTCCTGAAAGAAAACCCCCATAATCAATAGGATCTAGAGAAGAAGGGGAAATTTGAACCAAATTGGCTAGGTCCCTTTGTCGTTGTATCAGTCTTTGGATCAAGAGCGTATCAGTTGTCCATTATGGAAGGGGGTTTGTTTGATGAACCCCTCAACAACCTGCATCTCAAGAAATTCTACACCTAAATCATCCAGTGCATTGGAAAATGTTCTAAAAAATACAAAAACATTAGAAAATATCCTAAAAAAAATACAAAAAGAAAAAAATACAAAAAAAATCAAAAAAGGGGAAAAACACAAAAAAGTGAAAAATCAAAAAAATCATCAAATCTGAAAAAGTGCAATAAAAACAAGTAGTGAAAACCTAGCAAATAGGCGCTAGTTGTGATAGGTTAGCTTTTCCATCTATTTGAACATATCGACCATTTGCCTTTGCCATTTGCTTTTTCCATCAATTTTCCTATCATCAGAGAGCCTCATGTACATATTTCGGCATCGCAATCATGTCTCACCCCAGACTGGGGGCAAAATCTTGAACTCACTAGGGGCAATAAACTTTGAGATTAAACCAACAAACAAATAGCAGTAGGACGATACAACAAACAAAATGATCACAGTGCAACCCAACATTGAGCATCAATCACCATCAGTAACACATCAACCATCCAAATCAAACAACCAAATCAAGCAAACCAAAAGAAAACTTTAAATGGATGATGTTCCTTCTGAATCATGGCTTTAGTGCACTTTGGCATGTTTGTTCAACTATTGTACTTTGATTTTTTTTGTCATATCTTTGGAGCAACTCGATGATATATTGAACTAGAGTAGCTAGTAAGGAGTATGATTTTTCTTTGTCTATTTTCTGTGAGTTGATCACTACTACTGTGTAAATTGTTGCAAGACGTGCTCTACAAAGTATCACTGATGACATTCAAAATTTGCATAGGAAAATGATTAACTCTTGTCTGTTTATGTAGGTAATACTCAGGTCATCTTAGTTTAATTATACCTAGAAGCTTGTGTTAACTTGCAACATCAAAAATCATGGAAGTAGTACTTAGGTCATCATGGGCCAATTATACCATCGATGTTTGTACTCACTTTCAACATTTTAAATCCTCAATGATGAATATTAGATTTGCATGGTTAAGTTAGTTTGCATCTATAGATATATGGGGTTTCCAAAGCTTGAACAATTTCACAATGAGGTTATCTCTCTTATTAATGGATATAGTACACTTGACATTAACCAGAAACACATCAGTTGCATCATCATTCACATTCATCCATCCATGCATCACATCATCATATCCACATCAACAAACACAAAAAGAAGTGCATTGAATCTCACTTGCATAATCAAAATCATTTCATCTATTATTAATGGAATGAGAAAATGGTCCATTAAGATGATTGAAAGACATGTCCAACAAAGTAAGATTTCCAAGAAGAAAAAGTTGTTGAGAAACATGACTGAACAGTGAAGACATAATGCCATTTTTATGAACATCTAAAACCAATAGTGAAGACATAATTCCATTGTTATGAACATCTAAAACCAGTAGTGAAGCTATAATGCCATTGTTATGAACATCTAAAACCAATAGTGAAGATGAATTTGTTATTACTCAAATCCAAGACTGACAAAGGACTAACTGGATCAACATAATCATCACATACACATCACACATCATTTGCATAATCAAATCCATCTCACATAGCATAAAACATCATCCATAAATCATATAGAATCATCAGTCATACATTATCGTATCATCATTGCGTACATCATATAATCATTGCATACATCATCTTATCATTACATAATCATCATAATCATCATGATCATCATCATATAAACATCATAAAAACATTGAACTATGCACCATCACATTATCATACATTCATCCATTCATTGCATCATCTATTTTGCATTGGAAAAGTACAAAAACATAAAATGCATCACATTTCATTTGCATCCATAGCATATCATACCATCATCATATAGAACATCACATAGCATATATAATATAAATTAAATGCATCCATCATAATCATCATGATCATCATCATATAAACATCATAGGCACATATATCAATCATCATCATCGTTGCATATCATATAACCTCAAAATAATGATGTCAAGTGTACAAGGATATCCAAAGGTATAAAGAGATACATCAATATAAAAAATGGTAGTGTATCATAGTGTCTAAACCGAATCAAAGAAGCATGTCCCAAAATGCAACAAGTCACGTCATCATGTATTAGAGCTATGTCATGTTCCCCCCAGGCAGTGCCGACATCACAGGACCAGTGCCTCCCCCACTAGATGGACCTGTACTAGGCTCTCTCCAATCTCCTAGAAGTGGCTATGTAACACCTCTACTAGTGGTCTCAAATTAAGTCCTACCTAACTGAGACTGTGCATAACTCCCCCGCCGCTATGGAGGAATTGCATCATGATATCTCACTCAGTAGAACTCGGCCTCCTATGCGGTATGTTGTACCTCTTTGAAATAGTTTGCTGAACCTGTGGCCTTTGCGGCTCTTTGTAGTCTCTCAACAATGCCCTTTGCCTAACCCACCTGTAGTCTCAAGCTATCCCTCACAATAGTGAGTGTAGTAACCTATCCCTAGACCTTTGTAAGTTGTCCTTGTGCCTGCACATACTATTGTCTCCTAGCATCCCTCTTTGCCGTTAGTGTAGCAATTTGTCCTTGTGTCTATACTAGCAAAGCCTGTACCTACTCAAGTTGACCCTTCAGTGTTTGAACCTGCACCTATAAAGTAGCTATTTGCGTTTGCTACTACTGCAAGGGTAGCTTGATCTCCATGTGCTGCTGGGATGCCGCAACCAATGATCGCCTCTTGGAAGGCACTCTGAAGTCTCGAACATTAAAAGCTAGGGCACCACCACCCTCATCTCCTCCACCACCAAATCACCTTCATCTCCATCGCCTCCATCTCTGTCACTCCCATCACTATTGTCTCCATCTCCATCCCCATCATGACTGCTCTTCGCTTCCTCCTCCTCATCTCCTCCTCCTCTCTATCGCCTGCACCCATGACCTACTGCCCTCTCCTCCTCCTCTAACAATGGCATTGGCTTGTCTAGGATGGTGATTCGTGGGAATGGATGTAAGAAAAGGTATTGTGTATACTCCTCTAATATCGACACCTCAATGATCTCTGGATGAACATCCCAAATGATGGCCTATAGACCCTGGAACATTGCAACTATTGCATCATATGAAAAAACAAGTCCCCACTTTGTCGCATCCACCTGTCACTGTGCATAATGGGCCACTCCTTAAGGCATGCCCTAGACCTTGCCATACTACCTTAGTACCTTCAACAACAAAAATCTCTCAATAATGAATTGGGTCCGCCCAATCAGGTACATCGACTAACACAAAAATGACATCTTAGTCTCATCCTTTGGCCACTACTCATAATCTAAATACGACTGCCATGTCACTGACTCTAAATCATCAAGTATCCTCCTCTAGTACTCCAGTTTTCCCAGCCTAGGTTAAGCAATTGGACCTGCATATGCATGAACATATGGTCTCATAGCAGGACGTTGTCCCTCTCCAACTGGACGGGTGACCACTATATGCTCCCAAGCCCAGATCTGAAGCAATGTGACCCTAGCTGATAAATTGGCCCTGTGAAAATAGACAACCTGATGCAAATCATGGTATAAAAGCATGAGCATACAACATCCCCAGGAATATCAGGTACCCTAAGCAATCATGCTCTCAAGAAACCTACCCCATCCAACTGAAAGTCCCTTTGACCTTCGTTCATGACAAAGGAACCCTCCAATGAATCCAACAAGAATAGACAACAGTGTGGCATAAGCATCAGCCATATCCTTCTAGGGAATCTCATAGCCGCATATATGATCATCCTCAAATACTCTATGTAGTGCATTAGTCCCACCCTACTCAGTAGAATCATATAATACTAGCTCTCCAACAACAGCTATCCACAAAATCCGATAGACATCCTCCAGAGTCACTGTGATCTCGCCAGTGGGCAAATGAAAGGTGTTATGCTCACTATGCCACCTCTCTGCTAAAGCTGTCAGTAGACCCCTGTTAATCCTAATCTGGGGCATATCTATCAATGAAGACAATCCACATTGTGCAATAATAGCCACCTCAACCAACACCAGGTGTGGAATCAACTCCCACATCCTAGGGAAATGCTCTCTAATTCGTAGACTCGTTAAAGGTTCTTGTCATCACAGAATTGCAAATCAGCCACTCAATCAATTAGCATCAATCAACCTATCAACCAATCAAAATCAATCATCCTATCAATCTAATCAACTTTGATGAAACTATGATCAAATCTCATGAGCATCAATCTATCATTCAACCTTGCTTATCATGAGGTTTACCAATCATTCAATCTCACTTATCACGAGGTTTATCAATCAATTCGACCTCGCCTTGAGGTTTATCAATCAATCAACCTATCATTGATCCTTGCCTATCATGAGGTCAATTATCATCATCCTATTATGAAATCTCACCTATGATGAGATCAATGGACATCTAATCTATCAACATTATCAATCATCATCAAATCAAAGGCTAACACGATCCAACATCATCGACATCAAGGAGTCTAATAAAAAAAATCATCAATCTGGTTTAAATTTCACCAATGTGTTAGAACAATGCTTCAATGCATTGAAAAAATTGTATGCGCTAGAAAAATTCATCAATGCGCTAAAACAGGGCTTCAACGCGTAAAACTATCATATGCATTGGATAATTTCGCGGATGCGCCGGAACAGAGTTCCTATGTGCCGAATCATCCTATGCATTACATCATCTCATCAATGCACTAACTCAATTCACCTAAGCACTAAAGGATCCTATGCGCTACAACAGTTATTCAATGTGCTACTTCGAAAAATCTATGCACTAAGTAAACCTATGCACTAAATCCCCCTATATATGTGCCAAATTTCTGGTCTTAAGCGCTAATATATCCTATGGGCTACAACAGACATCCTATGCGCTACTACGGTGCTCAAATGTGCTAAAATAGCAAAATCCGAATTAAAAACGTGAAAAATGAGGGAAAAATGAATTGCACAAATTACAAGGCAATTTTTTAGGGTGAATATTGGAGGTCCATATGCTGCCAGGCGGTTGTGACATCTAACGCGCTAGAATCGATGTGTGTAGTAGGGGATAACCATGTTGCTCCAAATTGCTAGATTGCTCAATCACTCTCAAATCTCCAAATTGCAAATACACTTGAATGAAGTTTTAAATCACCTTTTTAACCTTTTAAAGGTTAATTAAGTGGGATTTTTGTGGCATTGGTTTATTTTATTTTCAAAGGAGCTTAATTCATCAAATCATCACCTGGTGGCTTAAACATCATTTTTTGGGAGATAAATCATTTCTAGATCATAAAATTTGAAAATCATCATCAAATCATCGAAAAATCATTAAAATTTCAAAAATTCAAAAAAATCCTAAAAATTCAAAAATTCACCGATTTATCTCCCAAGGGGCATATATCCATCATCAATTTAAAAATTAGCATCTGGGGCATCAATTTTTTTTTTGGTTGACATAACAACAAATTATTCTTTGAAGCAATGTGTAAACACATTACTTCAAAGAGGGGAAAAATGTATACACCTAAAATCGGTCAAGACAATTAATTAATTAAATACTAGTTAATTAATTAATTACCCCTTTTTATTTCATCTACATATAAATAAATTCTCAATGTATTTATATAGTTCACACTTTTCTAAATTCTTCATCTTAAATCACATTCTTCTAAGTTTAATTAAATAAACAAATGTCAATAGTTTGTTTAATTAAATATTTTCTCACTAAGTTTGAATAATTTCAAATTCAAATTTAGTCACATGTCTACAACACTTTTTGACCACATCATCAAATGTCACATGTATTTAAATATGAGTAATATTTAAATTACATTATTCTCAACCGATTCCAAAACAAACTTTGGACACTTGGCAATCTCACACACTTGATTCTCTCATACATTTGGCATGTTGCCCTTGGTCAAGGGAACATCCTCCATGATTCTTCCATCTCCATCGTTCATCTCTCATGCTAAAATCTCGATCATTGATTGCTGCCACATCACAAGATGCTTTGGAAATCCTATAAATACAACCTCTTGGTACAACATTTATCATCACATCTTGGAGCAAACTTATTATGCAAGAATAACATTGGAGCATTTGAAACATTTAGAGTTTTGAGTTTAGAATGTTTAGTATTTATCATTTGAGCATTGTAGTATCATGTTAGATTAGAATCATGTCTTAGTTAGTTATCATCTTAGCTTGTATACAACATTTGCATCATATAATTTAGTATCATTATCCATTGTCAATATCACCACTATCATTTGCATCATGCAATATCATGTAGGAACTTAGATTCTTGCATTCAATAGCATCTCGTTTCTTAGGTTGTCATTTTAACAATCATAGTGCACACATAAAATCTGAGAGCCAATATGATTTAATGAATCATTAAGAATAGAGAACAATGGAACGATTTTAGAGATTTGTTTTGCTGCAATTAGAATAGTTTTATGATTCAAATCTTTAATGTAATACGTCTCATTGATGTTTGTGTGTTTTATTATTGATTTACTAACTCCCACAATTTCACACATACAATGTCAATTAAATAATGTAAGCTTCTGAAGGGTGTTGCGACAATTTACCTAAGGGTTGAAACTAATGAACTAGGTGGGGATGGATGCAATGCTACCTAGTCTATGTTTATTTTGAAATCTGGCTCTCAAACCTCCTATCGGTTTTGTGACAGTAACCTATATCAAAACGGTATGCAACATAAACAAATTAACAACAAATAGTAAATAATACTAATCATTCCACACTAAGAACACAATATAATCAAAATACATAATTAAAATGGAATAGACTAAACTTTACTCACACTTATTGATAGTCACACCAATCAATGCTTATAGAATAAAACATACTGAATTAAACTCATATGCATTTAACAATAAATTGCAAACAATTCAATCACAAAAGAATGCATGTAAAGCTAAAACATTTATTACCACTCAATGCAATCCTACTATAGTGATCACCGGGTAATCGATGAAGTGGGCCCTGCCTTCTTTGATTATCATTGATGAGGCTTACGAACACAAGTTACTCCACGCTATTCAATGTTCATTCATATAACATCACAATATTTTAAATTCACGAATAGAAGTTTGTATCAATATATTATTATCATCTATATAAATCTAGTCTTGGCTTACATATTTATAGATGCTATAGATCAAATAAACTTATAACTATTGTTGGATAAAAACATATAAGAGTCTTTGGTTGTTTTGGCCTATAGCCAACAACCTTAAAAGACAATAAAAAATAGCTTATAGTCTTTTGCCATCATTTCAAAACAACACAACAACTTGAAATAGATAGATACAACTCAACACTAGTTTAACCAAAATGAAAAATAACCCTCAAACGGTCTTAACTTCACTCCACCGATGCCCTCGTCCACGTGCCATCCATTAAGCATCCCCTGCTACCAAAATCATAGAGATAATCAATAAACGATCAAATGATTTTGATTTAGTAATAGGTTTGTATCTTTCCTTTGTATTTTATATAATATCTTTAGCTCATTAACAAATGGTGATAGGAGCAACAGAAAATACCATGAAATGACAAGGACATATTTCACCCCCATCAGATTGTACCTATCCATATACTCGTCACTTATCCTAATGCTTATGTGTACACAATTTCAATCCAATTAGCTTATCTATTTAATTTTAAACATTAATCTACTCCTAATCCATAATCTATCTTATTGGACACTAATCCAAGATCACGACCCATTTAAATAAAAAACAAAATTAAGCATTCTAGTTGATTGGCCTCATTTTATGCTTTGGTGCTAGGTTGACTATGCTCAAATCTTTGCACTTTACCAATATGTTTATGTATAAAAAGGAATTCATTATATTTATTCCAATCAACTATCTACCATGTAAGAATTGGTTATCATCCACGAGTCTAAGGACCTCTTGAGACAAGGACATTCAAGAATAATCACACATTTATTCATCGTATCATATATGGATCACCCATAAATTATTCTAGATTTTGTGTACATGTATAAAGAATATTGACTATTAAGGTATTTAAAAAAAAATCAAGTTAACATACAAAATTGAGTATGAAAATGGATATTATTGTTTAGAAGCATAATTTTGATAATTATTCATAAGAAAAAATCTTTAGATCATTCAAGATCAAGCTTGTATATACATAGTGAATTTGTAGTTATGGACTATATCCAAAACAACCAAGTCAACTTAACATAGAGCATAGAAGAACATTCTCATTTTGATCCATACACATGACTATTTAGGGAATTTCCATATTTAAAGATGCATGAATTTCTCTTTTCCTTCATCAATTAACACAAATTCTTTGGTCATAAAGCTAACTAATATCTCTCTTCATTTATTGCTACTTATTGTATGACCATATTTTCTATTTTATATTGTTTGATATGTGATCCACTCCACTCCAACAACTAGAATTTAATCTAAGTTGATTTATGCTTGATTGCTTGGTTTAATAAATTAACTTAGATTAACCCAAAGGAAGTGTAATTTTCCTTTTTAATAATATTATAATGGTAAAAATTGAATGCCCATGACATTTCCTATTTATTTTCAATCCTAGTTTGAGAAGAGTGCCTTGATACGTAGAAATATTGACAAATGACAATTTTGTGCAAATATGGGTCCCTTGTCTAATGCCACATACCTATCCATTACATATATTCCTATGCATTTTAGTCCTTACACTATTTACATGTTCACACATGCCCATGCATTCACCCTTCACACATTTATTATAACCATTGTGTGCACATACTTCTATATATAAATTATCTACTTCCATTTAGCTACTTTCATGTTTTAGAACAAGTTCAAGTTGTAGGGGTGTCCTTATTATCACAAACTTGCCCTTTCCTAAATTAAAATTTGGATGATCCTTGCATTTACCCTTCCCTCCTAAGGTTGACTAAACAAAAATATGACTAATGTGTTGCTATGTTCTTGTATTTGAAGATATTGAATGCATTCATTTTGATTATCCCCTAATCATTAGAGAATCAAAGAATATCATTCATATTTAAACATTTTAATCGATGCATTAAAATAAATCTCATTCTGCACAATCATTCTTAGGATCATATGCATGACTAAAGATTGTTGTTTATATCATTCATACATGTTTTCATGGGTTGACCTAGGAGAACACATATCCTTGTAACACATTGACAACACTCGAGATATTTATATATACCACCATTTTATTAGATGTCAAAAGACATAAAGGAAAACATAAGTCTATATATTACACAATACAAGTTTCTGAGCACAAGACAAATTTGCTACCTGAAATTAACTCTTGACCACTAAAATTGTTCTTGTATAGAGTCAATAGATATTTTAATTCCAAGACAAATACCAATTTCAAAGACACTATTCAAATCATAAGACATTTCAAATTTAAATTTTAACTAAAATTTTATGCAATCATTAATTACAAAACTAAATACAATTATTACTATTTACTTTCCCATATTTACTTGTTATTTCACATTATCAAATCATCATATCCCAACATCCACTTTAATCTAAATTAATTAATGTTTATATGTATAAAAAAATAGTCTAAATCAAGGTTAAAGAAAGTTTATTTTCCTTCACATATATTATATTTCATATTGGTTATCATTATTTTGAAAACTTAAGCCTTAATATATATTTTTCATTTAAAGTCTAATGAAATTTCACATCTTATTCAAGGTTGTCGTTTAATTAGTTAAATACAATTGATGAAGATGATGGTATTTTTTTATTACACCATCTATCAAGATTTAAATTCTTTGATCGGACCACGATAGACTCTTGGATGACTTTGGTAGATTGAATGTTGAAAGGAAATTTCTAATTTAATTATAATTAAATGATCAACAATGTAATCAACGCCATCAATATCTATATAATCCAATTATTTTAATTAAAAAAAATCATATCTACATGAATATAAAACCTGAAAACTATTTAATATTGTTAAAAAAAGAAAAGTCACATCTCCATGCATGTGAAACCTTGAAATCATTTAATATTATTAACAAAATTCTCTCTCATAACACCTATGTTTTTGAAACCCTATAAAGTTATCTCCATAACAAAGAAAAGGTAATCATATTAACATGGACTTATTCGATAAAAGAAACTTAAAACCACTTAACATTTTGGAAAAATATATTCTTTATTTCGTAACGCCTGTCTTTTTGTAGTGGCATAATCCTGCTGTTTCCAAAGAATCCGCGCAAATATAAGCTTTAATACCCTTTAATATTATATTCTATCCTATGATCTTCTATTTCATAGCACCTCCTTTCGTCGATGTGCGTTACTAAAGTAGCCAAATACAAATTTGATTCTGCAAAAAGTTTCAGTGTGAAAAAGGCCATCAATCATGCTGCTCCGCTCTTGCCTGCGTCGTCAGGTCAGTATCTGTACGCAGTACCTAATAGTTTTTAAGTTTGATTATCTGAAATCCACTTTTGAAACCAGAACAGGATTTAGAGTTTGATCATAAATTGCTGTGAAAGCCATGCATTTAATTCAGTGGGATCGTCCAGTTTATATAATTGATAATTAATTCCTGAGTCGGTATTTAGGTTCGCTTTGAACTAAGGTTACGATGTAGACGCTATTAGGAGAAGTTAATTTGTCAGGCTGGAGCTCTATAGTGCCCTTAGAGAGACTCGAAGCTGGGTGTTAAGGGGGGAGAGCTACTTGATTAACATAAGAAGACTCCTGGGGCTCAAGGCTCTTTTGGAGAGTGGGGTGAGCTTGGGCATAGTGCAATAAACACAATCGCCGGTTCAGATCCGATATAGATCAAAGCCTATTTGTTCCGCTGAGTGCCCCCAACAATCCACCTACTGTAGCCTACACGTGTCATTGGAGAAACTTTGGGTCAGGTCTTGCCTCCCCAACAAAGGAGCGGATGGACTTATAGGCGTCCGTCAACTGGAGAGGACCTCGGGGTGTATGCTCTTTTCATAAGTGGCGGTGAGCTGTAGGCATAGATCGGAGAACACGGTGGTCAGTCGGGATCAGATATTGATCGAGACCTATTTATCCCAGTGATCTGTTTCCAAAGATTGGTAGGTGACTTTGATGGACAAATACAGCTATCTGGAGAGCAACTTTGCGAATCAATTAAGCCACTAATTTGGTTGACACATTTGGGCCAACTCAGTGTCAACTTAGAATTAAGGCCCGGGAATATTTCCACAACAAATACTATCTTTGCTCTGAAAAGTGTGGCTATGGCAAATTTAGTTGCTTAATTTAATCAACATGCATGTGCTGTGGTTGGCAAAAATAATAGCTAAAGATTAGTTGGCATCTTTTCAATGCAAAAGCCACAGAAGCATATAGGTATACTGAAAGGGAAACGCTGGATTATGATTTCTTTAAGGTTTAAGGAAATGAATCTCGCAAGTGAACAAGAACGTCATTCCTGTACTATTGACTGGTTCTGTGATACAATAGTTTTGGGCCTATTTATGTTTTGAGATACTAATCACTTCTTCAAATATAGAGTTCTAAGCAAATAAAACACAACCTACATAAATGATCCAAGTATAATAACCCTAAATGGATTAAATCCTAGATTCCTAAAGGAGAGGTGAGACTGGAATAATGTAAACCAGGACATGAGCACATGGGTATGGAACAAAGATGTGACCGAAATTTTTTAGTGTGGTTTAAGGGTTGCCACTAAATAGATGGGTGTGCAAGTGGTAGTAGAAGATTTTTGGGTTCGACATCTTACTTGTAGAATATTTGTGAGCTTTATCATTAGGGACAGCGAAAATATTGATAAATTGAGCATGAAAATACTTATAGATTGAGCACCAAATGGACAACAGGAAGAATGGGGTACGTGGGAGGTTTGGGTTTTAATGAAAGAATTGATTATTTCTAGACCATTGAATGTACAGAAGCAGTGGAAGAGAAATGAGGCGTGCAAAAATGAAAACAAATTGGAGGATTAAATGGTGCAGAAAAGTTTTTGCTCGTGCTTTGATATGAATGTCAAGCTAGGAAACTGGACCACAAAAATTGAAAAATGAAGTGAAGTGGAAACCACAAATTGTATTATTGAAATGTGAAGCAGTGCACAAATATATCAAGAAAAGTGACTATTTAGTTCATCTTTAAATGATTGTTCAATTCATGTATAGGATGACTGTTCCGATTCTACAAGAAACCAAGGATTATTTACAAAATTATTTAAACAATATTACAGACTAATTTACTGCCTTAGATCAATAAAGCTCCATACAGATCATGCAGCATTTGAAGGAAAGAATAGGGCATGATTTACTGCCCTAGATCAATAATGCTTCATACACAGAATGCAACATTCAATGGAAGCAATGCGACACAGTTTACTGCCCTTGATCAACATTGCTCGATACAAATCATGCAACAATCAGAGAAGGGATTAGGGCAGAGTTTACTGCATTAGATCGGCATAGTTTCCGTGTATTACTTACTACAAAACTTTGTGTGCAACATTTAGTGGAAGTAATAGATGATAGTTCATTGCTCTGAATCACATATTCGTTCAAACTTCAAATATCACAGAGTAGATTTCTATAAGTAACAAACAAAAGAAAGAATAAAAGTAGCACGTCAACCTTAAGAGTCAATCCCTGACCTGATATAAATAGAGGGCCGTGTAGGAAATTGTAGATTGCCTTGAGATTAAATGACTTTAACTTGAATCAAACATAGAAAAGCTGATATTCAAGAGAGACAAAAGATTTTGAAGAGCCCTTAGGCAAAAAAAATTCTGTATATTGATAGGAATGAACAAGATGATAAGCCACGAGGTTGGTATGCGTATGTATCCACACATCCAAGTATAGAGTTCACTTAACCTAATATAACATTACACATCACAAGAAGTGATCTTGGGGCTGACAACATGTAATGTCTGCTGATGTTATAGCCACGGGCTCCATACTTCCTGCGATTTATTTAATAAACAATAAATGACATATAGCTGTTGGCTATTTATTTATTGATAACGATTTTGTGAAGAGGCGCTTCACTTGAATATTAAATAATATTTATTTTGGCCGACTTTATTCTAATATCCGCCACCCTTTGTGTGAGACACAACCTTTCATTGGAGGCCGACTTTACATGTTGAAGAGTCATGCTTGTTTGGAGATCTCCCATCGAATTGTATATAAGGAGGAGCTGCTCATTCATTCATGATCATTCAGTTTTATTCATATTCAAGAGAAAGACAAGTTCACATTTATTCTGGAAAGTGTGTGACATCTACAGCAGTTCGACTTATTGCTTCTAAGAGAGAAGCTCTACTTCAGTTCAGCCTTGTGTGTGGCCTTATTATTGGCCTTGTGTTTGACCAATAATCTGAAGGAAGTTCGATACTTACAGCAGATTGATATTATGGGAGTTCTATATTATTCTTGGCTGTGTACCTGCATCAAGTGTGATGCTATCATCATCATTTCTGATCGGCCTCATTGTAAAGCATTTTGCTATCACATTCAATATATAGTTGATATATTGTTGCTGGATTTTTCTCCCTCGAGAAGGAGGGTTTTCCTAGGGTAAAAGTGTTGTGTTCATTTGTCTTATGTGTTGCATTTTCTGTTTGCTTAAATCTGATCCTAAACTAACAATGTCCCCTTTTGGGATATTCCTAAATTTTAGCCTGCTAAACAATAATAATCACTTAAAACTAATATTAGTAATAACAAGTATAAACTTTATGGTTATATTCAGATTAACACATAAAATATTATAATATTGAGAGCAATACATCATAGCTAAAACATTATAATAGTTAGATCTGTAGTTCATAGCATCATTAACATTTTGATTCAAAATATCATAACATCATTAATGGTTATTCCAAAGCATATTCCTGTAGCCAATCATATTAGGAATTCACTTGAAGTACTTGCAAACCACAATCTCAAGGATGGTTGTCCTCGTATTGCGAGAGCATGGGTGGATCCTTGTCCATTCATCTCGGGGTGGCATACTTTAGAAGACCCTCAAGCCTAGGAGCACTCATATGCCTCTTGGCCCCTGAGCACTCCATCTCGGGGTGGCATACTTGAGAAGACCCTCAAGCCTAGGAGCACTCATCCGCCTCCCAGCCCACGAACATGGCAGGATCTCAGATCCACTCCATCCCTTAGTCCACCTTGGAGGCGTTGCATCCTCCTTGATCAAGCCCAGGAGCACTTATTCGCTTCCCAACCCATGAGTGCTCCATCTTGGGGTGGTGTGCTTGATAAGATGCATGAAGATTGCCTTCCTTAACAAGCCTAGGAGCACTCATACACCTCTCACCCCATGAGTACTCCATCTTGGGGTGGCGTGCTTGATGAAGGAAAGGCTGATACTTCAACTCTCATGAACTCGAAAGGTTGATCGGCCTCCCTATTTGCAAAGCTCTTTTATAAATTCAAAATTGATTGGTAATAAAATATCATTATATATATATATATATTTCTAATTCACATTCTCAAACTTACTTCCCAATAATATTCTTGTTGAATCAATGTTTATTTCCAATAGATATCTTATATTCCAATTTCTTATTTTCCTTTTTTTTGATGATTTCTCCACAAGGAAATGATCTCCCTTTTATATATTATTGAGGGAGTCAACCTTTCATATGTGAAGGAGTCACAATGTAATGTCCCCTTATTAGAGACATAGAATGCACAAGTTAGGATAAGGGATTTTGTATTTACCAATCAATTAACTTGTGAATGAAACTTGCCTTTAGGACTTGCACACATCATGCATAACAACAAATACACATACTTCCTTGATCAAGATCAAATTAGACAATTTTAGACTGAACATTTTAAGAATAAGGCAGATGCATTATTATCTAGTGAATAAAACACATCATAATTTGATATGACTTATTACTCTTGATCGGAATAGATCTTCGCCTTTTCCTCTTTCCTAACCTCATCGGCAGATGGAAGAATTACTGTGCCAAGGGCGCGCGAACGGTCTCCAAGTGGACTCCTTCAAGGTTTCCTACCTATCTTGGGACCATCTATCAATTGACCAAATTACCAGCCTTTCCCTCCACAAACTTCCTATCCTCAATGGGTACTAGCGAAAGGGATTTTGGCCCGAAGTCTATTCTCATAGTAAAGTCATAATAGCATTAAGAAGGCACAATAATTGCTGTAAGCAACATTATTGTGGTAATCGTAGATCATGTATACATATATGAATATATATTTAAATTTTATAAATTCTATTCAACATATAATTAACATTCCTATATTTGAATAAAATATAGATCTGAATTAGCATACACATGGCTATTGACTATTTTATTCACTTTCATTGCATACCATTCCTTTTGTAGATCTGTTGGTAAATCTGTTTTGCTGAAATGATGTTATTACCTTTATTTCTTCCATACTATCATTTAAATTCATTATATATTTACTAAACATTAATATCTCAATTCGTGATGTACTTACCGAACTCATTATTTAATTTTATAAAGTATTTATACTCACTGCATTCATTATTTAAATTTATAAAGTATTCTCTTTAATACTTACCTGCAGATTCCTCTTTACTTCCAGCCAGCCACGATCCTTGGTGGTCAGATTTTACCACAGTTTGCTGTTATTTCTGTGATCAGATTCTCAACGAATATCTTTTATTAGATGATTCTTATTTCCCTTGTTGCTGAATGCTCCCTCATGGAGAATAGTGATTACCTTCTTTCTTTTCCACCGGTTTAGTTTTCCTCCATTCGATGCCTTTTGGTCTGGAATAAATTCTTTTCTCCATTCGATGCCTTTTAGTTCTTATCTCCTCTTATCTTATAGCCCCCTCTCGTTTGGAGAAGAGATATGCTTTCATGGAGGGTCGTGCTCTTTCCTTCTTGGAGGGACGTGACTCCTGTTTGCTGCCTTTCTAATCAGCGACAACCTTTATGATTAATCGCTCAGCCTTCTTTTCTTGTTTAATGTATATTTCAATGATCATTATTTTATATTGTTTTTATATGTTTATTTTAATATATTTATATTCACAAGCATAATATTATATTGTGTTATTTATAAATATTAAATGATTAATATGTGTATTTGCATTTTTAATATGTATTTTTGTCATTTATTTATTTTATCTATTTATTGGTATTTTTTAGTTATTTTTATATTTTGGTGTTCTATTTCGGGGACATGACACACAACCTTTCATATTTGAAAGATTTATAACCTTTCACATTGAGAGTCACAAACTTTTACATTAGGAGCCACATCATATTTGATCTAATTAATTGATGGAATGATGTTATGGATGTCTTTCTCAAATGAAATGCTCTCCCTTTTATATCTCAAGTTTGAGGGAGTCACACCTCTTCACCTCAATAGTTACAACCCTTCATCACTGCATTTGGAGAATAATAATTTAATTTTAAATAAGTTAATTTGCTAGTGTTGCTGTCTATTACTTATAATCAGTCATAATATTTTTTTTTCCCTTTTTTTTCCTTCTAGATCTACCTTCCTTATATACCTTATCTTGCTCAAGGGGCACAACCTTTCATATGCTGGTTGACCATTCTTAACAACTTAATCTTTATTTAATGTCAGTTTGGTGTAATATTAATTATCTTTATTGATTTCTTTTGAAACATAGGTTATGGACATTTGGGAATTAAACGGGACATTACACAACATGCAATGAAAAGTGGAAATCAGGATTACACAAGCTTTAACATTTCTCTTTAAGGCCGATTATTAAATTTTTTGTGCAGAATTTTGCTGTTCATCCCCATTGAGTGCAACTCCTGAAGACCAAAGCATTTCAAAGACTAAGGAACATATCCATGACAAGAGCTTTGTTGAAGATGTCTGCTAATTGAGATTATGATGAAACCTGTAAGAAATTGACCTTCCCTTCTTGAAAGAACTGCTTGACATGATTGTGAATGATGGTCAAGATTGTGACTCGTGGCATTCATACTATCACTGTGACTGACATTAGGGCTCTCATGAGGAAGCCCAAGCTGAAGAAGAATGAGTGCCAAGATGAACAGTACCCTTCATGTATCAAGATATGCCTGGTAGCCTGAAAGTGACATGCACAAGGCATATATATGAATCTGGAAACAATACTGACAGCAAAACAAATATTGGGTCAAATGTGAGAGTTATGAAAACTCTAACAAGAATCCACTATGTAAATCAGTTGTATGAGATTTCTACCTTCACGAGGCCCTATACAACACCTTTTGAGCAATCTA
>VDFB02027865.1:0-15186 GCA_007258455.2 Sequoia sempervirens | reverse complement strand
TAATTAATACCTAACTGTAACCCTAACCCTAATAAAAATCAAACTCTAACACTAACCCTAATTGAATGCAAATCCTAACCACAATCCTAGCCCCAAGATTTATTTTAGAATTCAAACCCTTACCCTAACCCTAATGAAATTTAGCCCTAATTGAACTAACTCTAATTGAACCCAAACCATAACTCCAACCCTAATTGAATCGTAATCCTAACCCTATTGAAATTCAACCCTAATGGAATTCTAATCCTAACCTTATACCTAACCCTAAACCTAACCTTTGTTGAATTTTAACCCAAACCCTTATCTGATTTCTAACCCTAACCCTAGCTATAACCCTAATTCTAACTCTATTCATAATTCTAATTCTAATAGTAACCCTAATTCTAATGACAACCCTAATTATAATTGCACTACTAATTGAACCCTAACCCTAATTGTAATTATTAAAACCTAACCCTAGTTGAACCCTTACCCTAACCTAACATTAACCCTAACCCTAATCTTAATTGAACCATAACCCTATCCTAGTTGAGTCCTAACCATAACCCCAACCGTAAACCTAACATTTACCTCAAATTTTATTCTATAATCTTAACTTTAACCCTAACCCTAATTGAACCCTATCCTAACCCTAACGTTAATTAAACCATAATCAAGAAGCCTAACTTTAACATAATGTTAACCCTAATTGAGCTATAATTGAACCATTTTGAACCCTAACCCTAATTTAAGTTGAATCATATTTGATCCTTAATCCCAACCCTATCCCTAATTCAATCCTAATCATAATTATTTCTTAAATCCAATCTTATAACTCCTAACCCTGAACCTAACCCTAACCCTAACCCTATCCCTAACCCTAATAGAAACCCAACAATAACTCTAGCCCTAATTGAATCCTAACCCTAACTCCAACCCTAACCCCAAGATTTATTTTAGAACCCTATTCTTTACCCTAAACCTATTCAAATTCAACTCTAATTGAACCCAAACTATAACCCAAACCCTAATTGAACCCTAATTTTGACCCTATTGAAATTCAACCCTAATTGAATTCTAATCTTAATCTTAAACCTAACCCTAACCCTAACCTTACTTGAATTCTAACCCTAACCCTTATCCTATTTATAAACCTAACCCTAACTATAACCCTAATTCTAATTCTAGCCATAACCGTTACTCTAACTCTATTGATAATTATATTTCTAACACTAACCCTAATTGTAATTGTACTACTAATTGAACCCTAACCCTAATCGTAATTAAAACCTAACTCTAGTTTAAGCCTTATCTAACCTATCATTAACCCTAAGCCTAACCATAATTTAACCATAACCCTATCTTTAGTTGATTCCTAACCCCAACCGCAACTGTAACCCTAATCTTTACCTCAAAATTTATCCTATAACCCTAACTTTGACCCTAACCCTGATTGAACCCTACCCTAACCCCAACCTTAATTAAATTGTAATCAAGAATCCTAAATCTAACATATCCTTAACCCTAATTGAACTCTAATTGAACTCTTTTGAACCCTAATCCTAATTGATCCTTAACCCTAACCCTATCTCCAATTCATCACTAATCCTAATTGATCCCTAACCCTAACCCTATCTATAATTGAACCCTAACCCTAACTGTAACCCTAATTCTAATTCTAACTCTAACCATAATTCTAATTCTAATTCTAACACTAACCTAATTCTAATGGCAACCCTAATTCTAATTGTACTACTAATTGAACCCTAACCCTAATGTTATTTAAAACTTATTTTTTATGTGTAATAATAAGTTTATTATATTTTCTTTCTATTTCACTTAATGATTTTAAATTGATTTTAGAAGTGGTCTTTATAATTAGATTGTATATTTAAGTAGTTATATTTTTGTACAATAAAATATTTAGTAAAGTCTTAACTTTATAATATTTATTTATAAATCTCACACTAAATCAAATTATAAATAAATAGCATAAATTTGTAATATTTATTTATATAATTATTTACAGTTTTTTATAGTAGTATTTTATATACAAAGTTATACATTTCCAGATATTTAAGTCTTAAACTCTATTCATAATTATATTCTACTATCAAACTTTAAAACTATTGTAATACTGTAGTCATACTTTATTTACTATGACACACATAGCTAGAGGATGGGACATCAAATACATATTTATTAATATATCATGGCATTCTAACTCTTGGAATTTTTTGGCCTCATCTCATACAATAAAGTTTGTGCATGTGGCTATATTTATTTATTAATTTGGATATAGAAAAAATGTGAGGGATGAGAAAAGAATATGCAAAATACAAGTCTTAGGTAGTTCTTTAAAAGATTCATGGAACATATAGTTAAAAATCAACCACCAAATAGTGGTTTTGATGCTAATACTTTTTCTTATAGATATGGTATACTAATGTTCTTTGAGTTGTAAAACATAATAAATATTAAAATTTGAAGATATTACACCATTTAGTATGAGAATCAAAGATATGTTATTCTATAATTCAACAAAAAAAACTTCATATCAATATTCACCTTCATATTCCTTTCTTCAACCTCAATCATACAAACACAATCAAACTTATTACTAATTATAACTTTATCTTTCTTTTCCTTACAAACCTTTTTAAACCTATTATATTTAGCTTAGAATCTACACTGAAAAGATTTTGGATATATTATAAAATACAACTATTCTTTCTTTCTGCATTTTACATGCCAAATTATGTACTTGGAATTATCCTCCTAAGAAAAACAGAGTAAACGCTAATTATACTTGAATCTTGGCATAGATAACGTCTGAAGCTCCTTCAAGCGCTCCGCGTCAAAATTTCTTTGCTTCATGAGCTGCCTCTGTCTGGCCAGAAAGCGAGCTCTGAAGAATCCTCCAAAGGTGGGAGGAGCTGAAGTGGTGAGGAAGAAGACATATGCGGCCATGAAATAGAAAGCGGTAACGAAATAACAGACAGGTTCCATCACATCCCATGACAGATCCCAGAACGTCCACCTAATGAAAACTGCGTTCTTGGCGGCAAAAATCCCCAATCCCCACCACAATTCAGCCTTTGTGCGTTTCTCAGCTTCATAATCAATTTCGGCCTTCTGTTTCTCCAAATCTGCGAGCTCTTCTCTGCAAGGATGTGCAATGGCAGCCGGTGACAGAGCAATCGCCTCCTCTATAGCTCTCGCTACCTGCAAACACCAAATAATGGGAAAAATACCCGATTTAGAATAACCAAAATACCCAAAACACCCAGTTTAGAATGAGCAAAACACCCGATTTCCTATCGAATTTCAATTACTCAGTTAAATAATCTGTTTGTTACCTTTTCAGGCCGAAGGTGGACTTTGTGGCCTATAACCAGAATGTGCCCGGATTCGTCCAGTAGCTTAGCAAGGGCCATTGCTTCCTTCTCAGAGCTCTGATCCAATGCTTCCCTGCACACTTGCAGGAATGTGATTTTTAAAGAACAACGCTGCTTCCTCTTCCACCACTCCTCCTATTTCGAAGCTGTCAACACAAGGAAGTCGTTACAAATAAAGAAGGACCCGATAATCACATTTTCACTAAAATCCACCTCTATTCCTCCTGTTCACAACTGGCAGAATACAAATAATTTTTTTTTCTTAGACTGTTATTCGCTGCCTGGGCCTATTGCCATTATAAGGTTATGCCTCCAATGTAATTAATAATATGAATTTTTTTATTACTATTGTTGTTATTGTTATAAATTTTCTTTTCAAATTAATATCTTTCTCTTATTACTTTATTCTTATGATTAATAATACTTGAATTCTTCTTTTTTATTTATTTCTTTCTCTTTATTATTATTTTCTTATTATTATAATTACTTTTTCTTCTTATTTAATTATTCTTATATTCTTGTTTAATATTATTTTCTTATCGTTAACACATGCAATAGGAAAGTAATTTAGATATTTTTCTTTTTTTTTTTCTATTTTCTAACTTTCAATTTTTTCTCATAATATTTTTATCTATAATTATATTAAAATAGAATTATCCATATTCTAATTTTTTCTATTATAATTAATAATAAGAAAAAAATAGAATAAAAAGAGAAGATAATTTTATTTTCTTCCTTATATATTTTCTAATAAAAATATCTTTAATACTTTATTTTCTTCTCCTTACTCTTTCTTTTCTTTTCTCTTTAGAATAGATAATTTTATTTTATCCTTATTGATATTAGGAATAACATATAATTTTACTATATATTATCTTGAAGATTAATAGATATTTGAATAATAATTTTATAGGATGTTTTTTATTATGGGAAAAACAAGTTTTGAAGGGACCTAAAACCCTTTACAAATATATTTTGATGGGACATGAAACCCAATCTACACAAAACACTACCAAAGATAAATAAAAAACAAACAACAACCATTAGTGAGAAATCTGTACAACAAAGTAGATTCAAGGTTGGAAAACAACAAGCACTAGCAAAAGCTAGATTGACCCATTATATGTACTTCCTAGAATGTAAATACTAGAGAGTATCATCATCATGCTCAGGAAAATTTGAGCCCAAAAACACTACTTGAGATAGCCAGGAAACATAAAATATTTCACTTAAAGAAACAATCTCAGAGCCATAAAAAATAGTAATGTTGATGGGACCAAGAATCCCCATCAACCATATAGCTATTTCACATATTTAGAAGGGATCTTCTTGAAGCTCCAACTAAACCAACAAACCATCTCTAACTCTTCCTCTAAAGGAGAGAGCTCCCCTCTATAGGAGAGGATGTCATGAGTACCATTCCCACCAAATCAACAATTTTCCAACATCCTCAAACTCCACCTCAATAGGAACATAAGAGAAAACCAGAAAAAAGAGCTTCTTACCACCTCTTCAGAAACCATCTCCACTTAAAAAGGAGAGGACTCCACCTCCATAGGAGCAATCCTCACCTCAATAGAAGACACATTCTGAAGAATACAAAGGAAATCCAACACTTCAGAAGAAAGAACAACCACAACATCCTTTGGCTATCTAGGCAACTAGAGAGTCAAGAAGAACAAAGCATACATCCAGCCAACATCAATCTAGAATCCTTAAAACACACAATATTCTAGGAGAGTACATATAACTTTAAACACAACCCAAATAACAACAACAAATCAAGAATAGGGTCAACAAAGGTTGCCAACATCTCCAAGAACAATTGGGGCATAAATAAGCACAACCCAACGAAAGAATAAAACACTAGGAGTAGCATATCCAACAAAAGAAGCTAATAAAGAGTAGTAGGAAAAATATCCCTCAAAGGAAAAACTCCTTTAAACTTGAAGCTTTGAGGGACCTCAAGACACACTATAAGAACTCCACAACAGAGCAACCTATAAACAACAACACAAGAGGGTGCCAAAAAACTAGAGGGAAAAAGAACACCCAACAAAAACCAAAAAAGCTAGGCCCACAAACCACAATGAACAAAGACCCAAGCCCAAAGTGAACAAAAGCAGAAAAGACCCAAGAAGGATAGGGGAGCCCACACAAGAAGAAAAATGGGAGCAGGCCATGCTATTAAACACACCAACTACCCCAACATGCTAGATAGGGCCAAAGAAATGCCATAGATTCTCCACAGAAACAACCAATGGGAAGCACCACCAATCCCCAAAAGGGAAACCAAGAGCAACCAGTGAGCACCAAGAGAAAAAGCCACTAGAAGGACACCATTGAACAAACAATAGAGAGAGTCCAAAGGGGCAAGGGGGAACCAAGAAGGAAGGAGTTAGAGGGAAAACCAACATGATAAGCACACTGGCTACCCCAACATGCTGGTCAGAGCTAGAAATAAGCCACTCCACAAATAGAACCCCCTCAAGGGACCCAAAGCACACAACACAAGAACTCTCTAGTTGAAAGAATGACAATAAAAATAGAACATTGGGGACCAAGGGAAAGCATCCAAAAACCACCCACAACACCAAGAAGGAGAAAAGCAAGAGGAAGAAACAGCTCACAGGAACACCAAGCCAGAGCCCCAAGCCAAAGAGAAGAGCCACATCAAACACAAGAAGAAATGATAGCTCCATTTAAGTATCCTTAAACCCTTCCGTAGAAAAACCAAACAACATCAAGGCACCAACCACGACAATAGAAAGGTGACTCCCACAACCAAACCCACACAATGATCGCTTCAAGCTGAAAGCGAGCAAGGGAAAACAAGGCACCAAAAAGATAAAGACACCTCCACACATACCAACAACAAGATCACCCTATAGAAAAAACCCAAGCCAAAAGAAAAAATTTGAAACAAGATAACATAATGGCTCCAAAGCTTCTTCCAACCACCTCCACATAGGGAAAAAAAACCACCAAAAGAAAAGTAGCCACAAAATATCCTCATTGTCGCTCAAATTTGAGTTCTTTCCCTCCTCTTCACCATAAAAAATTTGAACGCCCAACACCACTCCTCTTCCCATTCAAACTCACCATCCCACTAAATCCCTTATTTTATAGGATGTTAATAGTTAATAATATAAGGTTAATTTATAAAAATAATATAAGAATAATATTTGATGATAATAGATAATAACATGTAATATATTATTATATAGTATTAAGATTAAGACTATTAGATACTGGCTTTATTTCCTTAATCTTTATATCATAATTTTAATGATAATAGTCAATAATATAAAAATAATATATACTTGAATAATATATGAATAACTATCTAAGAAAAAATTATAATTATTATAGATAATTTAATATATAATAATATTATCCAACATCATTAAGAATTATATATATATATATATATATAAGAATATTATATATTGTTAGTAGATAATATTATAAGAATAATTTAAAAATATATATATATTATAAGAATAATATTATATTTTCTTATTTTTTACTTCGTATCTATTTAAAATAGATAAGAAGAATAATATTAGAATAATTTCATAAGAATAATATTTAATGATAACAATATATAATATATTATTATCTATTATCATTTTGATAATTTTATAAGTATATTATATAATTTTATTTGGCAATAATTTTAGGAATAATATTTTATTCTTGTTATCCATACTTTCTTATATATTTAGAATAGATAATTTTATTTACCCTTAATGATATTAAGACTAATATATAATTTATTGTTCTTATTTTTCATTTTGTACTTCTTATGATTTTCCTAATTATTTCTCTTCTTATTTTTCTTTTTGTCTCTCTAGTCAAGTCATTGCCCTCTTGTGCCTTGTTTTATTTGCAATCCCTTCTCCCACCTCCCTGTCTCATACCTTTGTATGCATTTCTTGGTCTACAACTAATCATTATTATCATTGAGCTCTCTTATTCATCTTGATGATGGATCACAAAGCGTGATCTAAAACGTTGATGCAAAAACTATTCACACAATCAAATCCGAAAACTTTGAAGAAATTATCATTATGGATTGTGGAAAGTTGTTATCGTTAACTGCTTATATTTATTTATTTGTAGGCACAAATCCACATTTTCATTACCAATCCAAGAAATCCTTGTAGGCACCAACTCCTATCCCAATCCTACATCATCTAAATGATTACAATCTAGAAACACATCCAATGAAAATAAATTTTGGTAATTTCTCCAAGGACCAAAAGCAAAATATCTTAATCTCCAATACCCAAGTAAATTTATGTCATCCCATCACATCACTAATCCTAAACCATATAAACATTTTTCATCATCATGCACTCCATCACTTATCAATCTCACTCAAGGAATTCCTATTCAAAATCCTTTTTTTACACCAACATTCTAATTTTATCAAATAATCCTCTATCCTTATCCAAATTCACATCCCATTCTCTAATCCATTGCATCTAGGTCAAGAGAAGTGTCCAAAACATGGAAAAATAAGATCCAACATGAATCAAGATCAAATTATTAATAAAATCCCCATAGATTATCATGACATAAAATTTAATCAAATATTTGATCAATATCCTATCTTTGATCTTGAATTCCAAGCTTATCCAATCTTTAATCAAGATCCTATTGATGATTATGAAATCCATTATAACCTAATATTTGTTCAAGATGATCTAATATTTATTCAAGATCCGTCCATTCAAAATAAATCCAATATGATCCCCTCATCTACTCATATACCATCCATGATCACAAAATTAAAGTTGATACCATCTATATTCTAACAACCTCCATTTCCCAAGATGAGACACTAGCCTCCTTTGGAAAAATAGATAATAAAACAAATTTCATGGATCGCATAAAACATGTTGATAAATAATCTACCATGAATCAAATTGACATTCCAAATGATCAAATGAGAAAATTCATGAACAAGGATAAAGATATAGTATCATATAAACTAGGATCATCTACTTTTCTTAAATTAGGATATCACAAATGATAAAATAATAAACATTGATGGTTCTCAACAACACAAAGATGGGTTATCACATTTCTTCTAAAACAATAGATATCCCATAAAAAAACACTATAAAAGTATGCAGTATCAAGGAAAGGGACTAGGCTTGCATGAACAAGGAATTTTACAACTAGTACGACTTTTCACAAATCCCATATTTGAAGTTCTCAACTATTCATAAATCAATAATTATAATGGTGTTAGTGGTACATCAATTATATTAGGGTAATATTATCCAATGCAATAATCAAAATAGGGGCCATATATAATTCTTATCATAAGGTTACTTCCAACACTCTGACTAGTCATATTATAAACCATCACTCCCAATTCCTTAAACCCATCAATTATGACCAAAAAAGAAAAAAAATATAAATACAAATATAAATAATGAATTCCAAAATATAATGAATCTAAAAATCAAAGTGGACACATGAGTTCAAAATAAATCCTAAAGAAAATTGGACAAAACGAATCCAAGAATTCAAATATAATAGTTAATAAAAGTATGGAGCCACAAGAAAAAAAAATCTCACATATAAAATATGTCCACCTCCTTCAAAATGGTCATCAAACTCCTAGACAAATTCATATACAAGTGTTGGTTCTAAACACAATCACAATCCAAAATCTAAACCCCATCATACACCATCCATTTGAAAAATAAAAAATATTACATCCAAAATACAAAATAATCCATAAACATCTACCATCCCCCATAAAAATCCAATATCTCACATAGAATCCAAAAATCCTACCTCAAAAATCTATCACACCCTATTATAAGTAATTTATCATTTTGAATATCATGGAACTCTATCACAAGTGTATATATTTGGATAAGATCAACTCTTATGTCAGTAAGGATCATAATAAAATCCACGGGACAATATATTTTTGTCATGATCATAATGAAACAACTCCTCTATACAAGTCACTATTGGAATATCATGACACCAATATCGAAAGTGTTCATCCTATGTCTATAGTCCCTTCAATTCCTAATTATGCAATCATGTCAAGTCCACATGTATGTAATCTATAAAAATAATAATATGGTAATCTTATCATTTACATTTGATGATGAACAGATGATGTTGGAGCTTCAACATCAACAACCATTGGTGGTAGTGGTCATATTTTAAATTTCACTAATGAATTATTCAATGTGCTAAGATGGCCATTACTAGAATTGAGGTCTCCAAACTACTACATTCAATGTTGCAATAGTCAACAATCTTATAATTAGTTAGGTATTGAACTATCACCCATTAATGTAGACAATTTAAATTTTACAAGTCAAATCCTACTAAAATGGGCATAATAGAATAGTCAATATAAAGTAAATATAATCATCTCATAGCTTAAAGTAGCAACAACCAAAATATTGTCATGAGACAATGATAACACAAGGCCATGATAAGACTCCAAGTGAGGTCCCAATGCAACATGGCTCCAAGGATATCAAGTCAGTAATAATATATGGCATCATCCTTGATGGAACCACATGCATTGACAAGACCATAAAGTTTCTTTGAATATCAAAAGAAATAACTATAATAGGTATAAACTTGATTTCACCACAATCAATACCTTTAATTCATAGTTAAGGCGATGGAAAAAAATTATTTGTTAGATCATCATAAATGAAGATATACACCCAATGATTTTAGTAGTATTAATATTCTTAACCTTCAAATTTCATTTATCTTAAATGGTGCAATTGCATATTCTCGTCTTGGTCTAATTTATGGTTTAGATAATGTTTGCACTTGTCATTTATATTAATTATGACCTTAATAGTTATTAATATGTTACTTCATATTGCCACAATAGATTTGCATATCAACACTTATACTCAAACCCAACTTGGATGGATCACCATACAAAAGGGAAAACAGTCAATCCCTATCATTAGTGAATCACTAAATTTAGTAATCAATAAAAACACTCATTGGAACACCAAGAGCTATTAGTCCGTATGATTGATGATCCCACTAAATGTTCAATCCATTCCCTAGGTAAAGAATCTAAAATTAATTAACTTGTAAGTAAAAATTCTTGACTATAGATGAATATATAGTGAAGATAACCATTTATTATGTTATGTTGATACACATTTTATCCAAATGAGAATTCTATAGGTGTATAGACTTTAAAGAACATACAAGATAATACTTTTGTGAGGATTCAAGTCCTACTTATTTTTCCTTCCAACATAGACTAAAACAATAATACTAATTTGTACATATCAATTCATATGTGTGGTGTTTCTATATGCTAATGAATATATTACATATTTGATTTATGAGTGAGAGTCACTATGTACCCATATTTATCAAACCATTCCACATACTTCATAGCTAGATTGGGGTGGGGACAAAGATTCTATTTTCCAACATCTGGCACCTAGCATAAGACTAATCCTAAGCATGGGGACTAAT
Organism: Sequoia sempervirens; assembly: GCA_007258455.2. Classification (NCBI taxonomy): domain Eukaryota; kingdom Viridiplantae; phylum Streptophyta; class Pinopsida; order Cupressales; family Cupressaceae; genus Sequoia; species Sequoia sempervirens. Next base: position 4,306 of record VDFB02027865.1, on the reverse strand, counting down.
TTGAGGCATGAGAAGAGCATTAGCTCGATAGTTACATATTCTTAAGATAAAGAGATTGTCCAAAATTTCACTTAGGAATCACTTGTTGATATTACCATGGTCTTCCCTATAAATCTAAAAAAATCCTTACAATAATAATCGAAAAGGTTGATAGTTAGAGACCAATTCTATGTAAAAGATGAATATACTTAGCTCTAGGAATGATAATGAAGATATTTGTATTTAGGCATTGGAATATGTTGCCCCCTCTCCTTTTTCCTTTATTTTGATTTTCTTTCATGAGTGTTGCACGCATTGAAAACTCCAATGCTAGTGGTGACTTGGCATTTATAGAATCACTTCTTAATCTCCTGTAATTATTTTTGTAAAAAAACTTAGACGCTTCGAGGAGAATTTTGGCTCTTAGAGTTGCTACAAAGTCATTGGTGGATGAAATTGTGAGGACATAAACATAATAATAATATAAATTAACAAAGGATGAATCAATAAAAAATATAAATTATATAATATATATTTTTTAATTAAGTTAGGAAAAGCATGACTTTTAATTAAGTTAAGAAAAGCATAACTTGCTGTTAGGTCTTATTACCGTTGAGAAAAAAAAGCATGGCTGTTAGTGTTATTACCGTTAAAAATCATGGCTGGCAGAATAAAAACGGCGGAGGGTCGTAAGCGTGGCTATTTCTGGAGGCAAAGTGCCTTCCATTGCTGGATTGTCCTGAAATACAAGCTCCTCAATATTTTGCTGTAGAACAAAAGCTTGCGGATATGGCGGAGTAAACCCTGCGTTGGGAGGGATGTTTGCCGAATCCGCCAGCCGCCCACAATATGCCATCTCCCCTCGCCTGCGTCCCACCCGCACACCACGCCGTGAGGGCTTCCTGTGCACAGATTATCTGGGTAAATATTTCTCCTGTGACAATAGGCTGAGGAAAGATCTTATCAGAGTGGCCGGCGAAGGGCTGCGTGCCCATGTATTGTCCTTGGCTCCGCTTGTTCTCCCTTACTCTGAGCTGTTGAAATATTTGTGGTCTTTTCTGGCCGTGCATGTTTTGAAGATGGAGACCAAGGCTTACTTACGTTCCTGACTTCTCCAAGGTGTTCCAACATGTTTGCCTTCATTCGGGAGGAAAGGTGGTGCTTAATGAGATCGCCAGGAGCCTCCGTCTGAGCGAATATGTGATAGAGCCTGCTCGCATGACTCTTCATCGGTTTGGGAACACTTCCAGTAGCTCGGTGTTTTATGAACTGGCGTATTTCGAAGCGAAGGAGCGGATCAAGGAAGGGGACAGAGTTTGGATGATTTCTTTCGGGATGGAATTTAAGCGCAGCAGCATTGTTTGGAAGGCTCTCTAAGATCTCTCGCCCTCGCCCACGACAAATCCTTGGTTAGATTGTATTCATAGATACCCTGTTAAAAGCTAGTTTCTCATTTACACAATATTTTCAGTGGCACCGGTTTAGGACGCAAGGAGTAGCCAGACTCCCCGACCATGTGGAGGTAGACAGTGTTGTTATTTTGTATTCTACCTGTTGAGGAGCCCAACCCGTGACCACAAGATCGCGTTCCACCGTGCGGTCTCGAAACCCTTGGTGCAGAACAGCACTCTGTAACGCTTTACCCTTCACTCTGTAACCCTTGGGGAAGACCCGTGAGACGAACATCGGCCGTGTGGTATGCCGGAAGAGGCAGAGGAAGGCTATTTACAACGGCATGTAGAAGGTATTTTCAATTCAAGGTGCTTCTGGTTTTCAATGAGGTATGCTCTGCTCCCATATGATTCTACTTTATTACAAAAGATAAAATATACTTCGAAATAAGGGTATGCTCATTAGACCTATAGAAAAACTAAACAAAAGCAATAAAACATACTACATAAAAATCTCAAAAAATTTACAATATAAACACTTTTATAAACATCTTGGATCTAAATCTAACTACCCATTATCAGGAAAAAAAGATGTACTAGTTCATAAATTGTGTATTTTCTGGGTAGTATATTGTGGCCATAAAAATCTAGTGAATGCTTCTTCTTTACATACAGTTGCAAGAACGAGCTGTGGAAACCTATTTTGGTTCTATTTTAGTGTGATTAGCCCAAGCAGACCTTAATATGGATTTAAATTGATTTCAGCACCGTTACTATGACGAATCAATGCCATTCAGAAGCAAAGATGTGGCTTACAGCAATGCCACCACAATGGGCTATCTAAGCTCCTCTCAAGCTTTGGCTGATTCAGTTTACCATGTTTTTCCATGGCCAAATCCACAGCTGCACTTACATCTTCTTCTCTGCTCACATCACAATGGATGTATGTGACCTCTAGGGGAAGGGATTGAACAAGTTTTTCACCGACCTGGTCCGCAATGTCAGCAATGATGACTTTGGTTCCATGTTTTATAAAGAGCCCAACCGTGGCTTCTCCAATTCCTGCTGCCCCTCCTGTGATTACTGCAACCTTTCCTTCTAATCTGCATATGATCACTCACCATATGCAACATTAGATTCCTTCTAATTTTAATGTTTAGTTCTCAAGGTACATTCCTGGGCAAATGAAGTAGGAATTAAGACGGGGTGGTTCGACTGTTCCCTTAATTTTGGGCAGCCTGCTTTGTGATGTCAATTAGGAATTTTCAATGCTTCGTAGATCCATGAGAAGGTTATCTAGAATAGAAAAGTGCCCTGCGTCAAAAGTGCAAATCCAATCCTTGAAGTACGGAGCGGATGAGGAGCCTTTGAATAGCAGACATCCTATCCTGTTTCATTTACCACTGGTGCTGCTATGTTTTCTATATGGTTTTGTAAATTTTACCTGGATAGGTTGCTTATAGGTTAGTTATATTTACATTAGTGTGGCCATATATTGTCTCCTCTTAGATATCTAACATCTAATCATGGTTGCCACTCTTCTGTACAATATATTCCATGATCTTTACCTATAAAAAATGTATAGCTTTTCCGTTTAACTAAAAATATTAATGAATATCAATTACCAGTTTTTTCGTACTGCTTTATTTTGTATTTGGTCCAAGCTGAAATGGAGGGCAAATTTAGCAACATCACAGAATATGACTATGATTATGATGACGGATATTGAACTTACAAAACCAATTGGATCATGCGTTGGATGTTGTGTGGGATCTGCCATCAGCATCACAAATGTGTCTGTGGTTCCTGTCTTGAATGAGCCATTATGGAGATTTCGCTATATTGATTACAGATCTCAAAAAGAATTTGACAGCAGAGGATTCACCCGTGGTTGTGTTTGGAGGATCTTACGGTGGAAGTAAGTGTGTTTCACTAATTGTGTTAATGATTTTCTAAATGCAGTGATGAAACCCTGTTTATATGGGTATATATTGAATGCGTTTGCAGTTTACGTTATGGATTATGAGGCTTTTTGTTCAGCTTCAGTTAAAATGAAATGAGTTTCATTTTGTTTTGTGCAGGCTTTTTGTTCAGCTTCAGTTAAAATGAAATGAGTTTACGGATAATGAGATAATCCCTGTTTTTATTCATTTGTTATCAATCATGTAGGTTACAAAAGTTCAATTTTCAGTTTTACAGTATTTAGATCAATTATGGCCCACTATCTTGTAATGAATTTATGTGCAGGGAAAACATTCGAGACCTTTGATCAAGTATTCCCCTGATTCAAGTTTGTAGGGAACACTGGAATTTATGTAGAGTGATGCTTAGAATTTTTGAATTGTTATTGCAGTCAATGCAATGTAAAACAAATTTTAATTTGTCAATTAATTTGTAAATTGATATGTAAATGGATTTGTTGTTTAATAAAAAAAATTATTTGGGAGAGGTTGAATTGACTCTCTCCCCAAGGCTGTAGGGAATGGTCATTGGCCATGGCCATTCTTTTCAGTCTAGTGTCTTTGTGTTGATTTTTATATTATTTTTTATTGCAGAAAAAAATAATTTTTTTATTTCGTCATATTTAACGATTTGACATTTTTGTTGTAGTGTGATTATTTAAATATTATAATATCCTCTAATTATAATATAATCTGGTAACATTGTAACAATTAGTGTTGTGTTATTAGAAAGTTGCAATTTAAACATGTTTGGGAATTTATTAAGTGTTTGTGTGTGGTGTGTGTTAGAACATTGATCTACTTATTGTTTATTGTACTATGGGTTTGAATTTTGGTATTGACTTATATTTGATTCATTTTGACATTTAATTTGTATGTTTGAAGTTTGGCACTTTGGTAGTCACTTTGTTTGCATTTAATGCTTATATAAAGTGGGAGAGAGATAGAGGGTAGAGGGTTTAAGGGTTTAAGGGT
>VDFB02027864.1:0-24717 GCA_007258455.2 Sequoia sempervirens | reverse complement strand
CTTCCATCCATGAGAAGAGCGCGTGATTAGGAGCGATATCATATTCTTGTTCTAGGGACATTCCTTGCATTTGCATGGTAAGAACCACACTCTCCATTTGTGGTGAGGGATATCCATATAATCCGTAGTCTAACGTCGCGCCTTGGCTACACTGCTCTGCCACTTTTTGTTGTAAATTTCCACACAGACAGTTCTGGGGCATGTGTGCATCACTGCAAGGGAAGCACCATAGATTGATATCATCAATGAGGTTATTTTGTCCCGTGGTCAATTCCCTACTCAAGCTTGGTGAAGTACTCATCAATAGAGTAGGTAGCGACACTTTTTGGTTGGCTGTCGGAGATGGTGGATTAGTGTGGGAACCACCTTGGTACTGATTCTGCTGATATAAAGACCATCCACCTTGATAATTATGATAGGCAGGCTTTAGAGGCATTGATTGGATTCGCTTGAGGGTGGTTATGTCATTTTCCATCGTCCACATCATTTCTTTAAGATCACTCATTTCATCCTTGGGAGAACTGGATGTAGAGGCAACATTTTGTGGTGATGTTGCATATGTGTACATTGACTGGGGAGGTGTAGGCACACTCATTGATGCGACTTCCTATGTGGGCATCGATATTTCAAGAAATATCAGCATGATGGGCCAAGGAGGAAACTTTCCGCAATCTATCAAATGATTCTTGGCTTTAACGACGACACTGTAAGCATCTCGTAGAGTAGCTCCTCCCAAAGACTTGATCATCATAGAAATGTTGGGGTTGATGGACTTCAGATAAAATATGAATGGCAACTCAGGATTTGGGCATATAGCAATAGGGATCCTTTTCCAATTTGTGTGGAATCAGGCATTGAAGTCTATCATAGCCTCTTGGGGAGCTCGTTTTATGACAGATAGTTGATGGTACAATGAGGAGTGATCTCCGTCATTTGAAAACCTCTCATATAATGGATCTTTGAGCTCATCCCAGGTATGGATAGTGCTAGCTGGTAATTTTCGGTACCAATCCAATGCTTTTTCCTTGAAGGATGCGGTGAGGAGCCTCAGCGCTACATTCTACGTGGTGATCCCATGCACTAGACACACATTTTCCACATTTTGTAGATGTTTTGCGGGTGTTCTCAAGCCATCTCTGGTAAACTTGGGTATAACTTTCATAGTTGAGACTGGGATATCAGCCTAGAAAATGAGTGCTACTAGAGCTACTAGGGGACTTCTCACATCCCATGCCACGCAATATCTGTTGGTAGCTGGCAACATGGTTAGAGGAACAAGTGGTGGAGGGAACATAATAGTTACCAACTGACTTGCGGCCTGCACTATTCCTAGTGGTGGTACTAGTAAACTGGGTTTTTTTGTGGTTTGGGATCTAGTGACAAGATGATGACTCATACACCCTTCTAAAGTGAAAATTCATTTAAGCTCGGTCCCACTGGGCATGCCAGAAAAAGAACAAACTGTTGATGCCAAAAATTGACACTAAGGTAACAGTGTCTTATGGTAAACTCATTTTATGGGGGACCTTTTGCGCTAAACTGAGTGACCTCCATATTTTTAAAGAAGTCAACTTCTTCTATAATGGGGGTTTGAAAAGGGAAAAGGAAGCAGATATATAAAATAAAATCTAATCTAATGCAATGCACCAAGACTTAATGATAAGCACGATAAATCATAGATCTAAGGGCTCGATTGGTATTTGTGATGTTCCAGAAAGGCATAAACTGAAGATTAAAGTATAGATCATAATCCATTCATTGACATAAAATAACATTGCATACATTCCTACTGCCAAGAAGAGTCATAAGACATGATCTAGACCAACAAACTTGCATTCAATTTATAGAAGTTCTCAAATGAAATATCTAGATAATAGTAGCACAGTCTAAAATTAATCAAATATCATAAAAGAACAAAAAGGCCGAACAATTGGCACAGTCTAAGAGTCTTTTGCAATAATACAAATAATAATAAAGGCCTTTTGTCTTTTCTAAAATTAGTGTCCCTTTTCCAAAATTCAGACCTTTCCCTCAAAATAAAGAGAAGTATATATAGCTGAAAAGTCCCACCGCCTTGGGGAGCAGTAATAGAAAAGATTTCATGATCTCCGACAATGATGCAGAATTGAGTATATCTCCAGGTCATTGCAATAGAAAAGATTTGAAACCAAGCATTTGTTCATTCTAGGCTCAGGTGCATCCTTTGCAAATGATGGTAGTGGTCCTGACAATGTCAAGCAGGCAAGTGTCATCACCCCGTAAAGTAATTATGACACGCGGCAGCCAGTTGCAACATTTGGTTCACATTATCCACCACCTAAATACAAAACCCACAAAAGAGACACATGGCGGCATAGCACAACCCATGTAAATCTGTATCTTTCATCATTGAAAAATTGCACCAAGGTGACATGTGGCATGTGGGTAGAGCTTTACTCAAAAGTGAAGGGAAGTGATCATTAATTGTGCACAGTGATGACACATGGAATCATAGCAGGGATTCCTGAAATGCGAAGGAAAGAAAACCTCCAGGGAGCGCAAAGTAAAGACGTGGAGAGGGCAGCAGATTTTTGACAAAAAGACTGAGTAGCTTATTTGCGATGTGTGGGCCAATACTTAGAGCAAAAATATACTCGAACGGAGCTTGTTGAATATTTATTCACAGAGTCCATTTAAACCCTAGATCTAGGTTTTTCCCTAGTTTGCTATAAATTGGCATTAATTGAATTACATTTAGGGTTCTTTAAACTTGCACTAGTGAACATTGCATTTAGGTTTAATTTTGCATGTTTGCATCCCTTAAATTCATAGAAAATATAAAAAAATTGCACTCTGTTGGCATTCATTTTGCATTCATCTTGCATTAAGATCATTCTTCAATCACCTAAGTTCAGATTTAATTTTAAACTGCATTCTAAATTTTTTCATTTAATTCATCATTTGACCTTATCGGCACTTGCATTTAGACACACTAATCTGGAAAAACTTGTTACAAAAACCTTTGCTTGTAGCTAGAAACATAAATCACGTGCACAATAACTCAAAATTTGCAAAATTTAATTTTAAAAAACCTTGAGCAAGGACCTATTCACCCATGGGAAAATGAGTCCCTGTACAAACCTTTTAGATGAGTTTCTAGGTGATTTTTAGCCTCTATGTTTCCTTTTTTTTTTGTTCTCATATTTGAGCATTAGTCTCCTAAAACAGTCTATTTGTAAATTAAAGTAATTGTTTCTTTATTTAGATCTTTTGGAAATATTTCTTGCATATTTCAATTATAAATAGTGTTAGATTTACTACATGTTTTCATTATTTTCAGCATCATTTCATATCTTAGATAGATTAGTTTACATTTTGCAATCATTAGAAAACATAAACATTAAAAAAAGACAAACAAAAATTAATGAAACCCTTGGATAAAGCATAGTTATTTGATCACGTTAGATCTCTTTTTCTGAGTTGGCATATCCCTCGAGCCCTTTAGTAGTGATGACTTTGACTTGCTAGATGAAGCCCTAGAGGATTTCATATCACAAGATTCATCCACAAGGCTTGTCATAATAAACCAAAACAAAGAGATTTCAATATAATCACACCTCAACTTATCTTTTACCCACCCTCACATCAACCTCAAGCTCAAAACAAGCCTATGCTTATCTTAGAGCCACCTTAAAAGAAACCATTAACTCTAGGATATATCTTGAATTTTATAAGGAAAATTTCTAGTAACAATGTTTTGTAGCAACTGAGTTACATTATCGTTGCTCACACATATAATACATGGAAAAATAGAAAACCTCAACCCACTCCCATTTTGTTACCATTGACTCAACCTATTTTTCGTAGTGCTCCTCATATTCTTTTACTTTTTTCCATCTTATCTCCTACTAGGTCTTGTGGTTATTTTTGAGAGTTTCTTTTGCTGCTAGGTTAGTCACATCTATGAATCCATTTACCACAGTATCCCATAGATCATTTGTAACCATGAATTTTCTTTATCTTCTTTGTGCTCACATCATATTTTTTCCCATTAAAATATGGTGGTTCTTACAAGAGCTCTTGCTATCTTATCCAACCATGTCTGAAACTCGACTAAATATTTAAAGCAATAAAATATTTCCCAACACACACTATTACCACATTTTAGCTACCTCTAGCTCTTGCTAGTAGAAATTATCATGTATTTTGAGAAACCCCAACATGTCTTTCTTCTCTTCTTTGATGAATTTCTTCATACCAATTCTAGTTTTGGTGCTAAGACAATTGTGTCCACTTTTATCCTCTAGAGAATATTTGTCAATATTCAAGGATAAATGATTCTCATGAAGTTCCTTAAGCTTATGAGTGACAATTATAATTTTGGACACTATTCAGAACCATGAATTTTCTTATAGATATACAACATATTCAAAATTTACCTTTATGTCTATTAGTTCTTTCTCCATAAAGGTGACCCTATCAATAATATTTGGTTTCCACTTCTCCATCAAAATAATTTTAGCCTTAATTTCCTTATTGATATTGGATAGGTATTTTTAAATCCTATCAATCTTAGGGAAAGCTTGCTAGCCTTGTATACTATTCCTATCATCCTCGTCTAAAGGGTGAGTATGAATTACCATTTTCTTCTTAAACACTTGTAGCCTAATAATAATTTTATTAATTCACAAATAAAATCATTTGTTCATGGTGTGTAAGGAAGAAACCACCTCCTTTATAGTATTATGAACTTAAGAATTATCCTCCCCAAATGAGGCATTAGCAACAAGGATAGGAAAATCCCTAGGGATATATGGGGTGGGATTTATGATCCCTGCACGAAGGGGAACCAAACCACAAATTCTACTAAATTTGACTTCCATTTTCTAGTGTCTCACTTCTCTTTATCACTATCTTATTCCAACTCCTCCATGCCTTCTTCATTAGACCTCTCACTCCTAGTCTTAAAGACCTCTAACCAAATAATGGTTTTCTGCCCCTTCCCCTTCTTTTCTAGGCTAGGCTTAGGGCCATCATCCTTTATATTTCTCTTCTTCTTTTACTTTACCATCTCATTATAAATTTTATACTTTAGGTTTGAGGATGATTCTAGAATCAATTGATTAGATTTACTTACAAAACTACTAGACACTATTGATTCCTTACCAACCTCTTGTGAACCATGCTCCATGAGGTATCACTAAAATCTACAAACCTAGATTTAAGTTCACATTATTCAAAGAGGCTTTACCACCTAGGAATTTATGAATACTAGTCTATACTTTCAATTAATTCATAATCAAAAGCATGAGACATTGGTGAATAGGAGTCATGTTGGGTAACTTTCTACTTTATCGAGTTTTATAAAGATTCCATAAGAAATAAAGGGAAGTATAGGCTAATACTCTATTTATAAAATGGTTTCATTGACCATCCTATCTTTAAAAACTTTCCTTTCTTTAGTTGATAAACTTTTAATATGGGAAAATACATCCTCATTGAGAGAGCATTCCCATTTAAAGGAATTTTTTTCTATTTTTCTATCCTCTGGGAAATGTCTTCTTTACAATGGGGTCATGACCATTTAACCTCTCTAGGTAAGGGATTAAACGACCCTCATTTAAAATATTTCATGCTTGGGGCATCCTACAAACCCCATCACAATTAGAGGTCTCTACTCTATTATTCTCTCCATGATGCATCATCCTTCTCTTCAGGAAAGTGCAACAATTCCTTACAAAAAATATGTTCTCCTATTCATATACAATGACCAATACTTCTTAGAGTCAAGAGGGTAGAAAAAATTGATAAACACTTAATTTCGATGTCATCAAAGATGTAAGAAAAATAAATAAATGATGGTTTGCATTCCTCTCTCTTACTCATTATTATGCATCAAGTATCTTCCACCACAAGGGGTGAAACTGTTAGTAATTAATCCATTAGTTTGTATTGGGATGAAATTAAATGCATTTCAAATCTTGATTCCATCACTTATGGACTCTATAATTAGAAAAAAAATCCACTACTCTATTTCCTTCGTAGAGCATATGTCTAAAATGGACCTCCTCAAAAATTTCTTGATATTTTAAGTGATCAATAATGAAATTTCCACTCATCTAGCTATGAGGTTGAGCACCTCAAAGATAATATATAATATTCAAGGAATTATCTTCAACAAGTAATTTCTTAAACCCCATATCAAAACCTACATGAATATATTTGAAGGTAGTCACTACTTCAACAAAGTGGCTCTTCTAGTGACTAAGGGATACATAAAAAGAAAAAATATAAAGTCCCTTATCATCTCTAATAACCCTTCCACACCTTGAATCACTTAGGTTGCCCTTTGATGCATAGTCAAAATTCACTTTAATTTGGCCCCTTGAAGGTTGGCTCCAAACAACCCCATCTTTGGACTTCTTCATATTCTTAAAAGGAATTGAAATATCAAAGTGGAGGTTCCATCGATTAGCATTCTTGAGATTTGATTGAGTAACCATTATTTTGGGAGTCCATAGTTTTTCCTTTATGGCCATAATAATTCTATCAACAACCCTTATTGAATCTCCATTTTTCCTTTAAAATATGATTATTTATATGCTTCCATAGACCTAATGCAACATGGAAGAGCATAAGGGATCATAAAAAAATACAACGATGGATTAGAAGAAAGGGAGATCCATTGCTCAACCATCCCTTGAATAGAGTTAGCAAAAAGCCATCTAACATTTCACTAATTAAAATACAATTTGATAAATCAACCTTGAAAATTACAATCAAATTGGAAAGAGGAGTCTTCAAAAGTGTATTTTCCTCTCAAAACATAATAGAAGATGAAGATTACAACAATCTAAGAAATCATGTGAATTCCTATGCTAAAAAAATATTTTCTCTTAGTGATATTAATCCACTCATTATGCTCAAACATTAATCTCCAAGAAATTTTTTTCATTAAGACAAGATTGAATTCCTTAATATTTCTAATACACATTGTATAAAACATCTAAAACCACTTTGACTCAAATAAAAACATATAGATAGGTTCCATATAGAATAGATACAAATTACAAATACTAACACATAAATTAATAAATTTGTAATTAAATCAAATTTTGTTAAAATTCTAAGATGGTGATTAATTAATGTTCATAATGTCAATCTCAAACCTAACATTTATCCAAATTAAAACTAAATATATGAAGAATTGTAATTTGCAAATTTCTTAGACTAAATTAATACAACTTTTATATTTACACATTGTATATTTAAGTTTTAGACATGTAGATTTTGCTAATACTTGATAGTTACTACCCAAAGAAATTATCATGTATTTTACAAACCCCAACAAGTCTTTCTTGTCTTCTTTAATGAATTTCATCATACCAGCTCTAGTTTTGGTGCTAAGACAACTATGTCCACTTTTATCCCCTAGAGAATATTTGTCAATATTCAAGGAAGAATGATTCTCATGAAGTTCCTTAAACTTACGAGTGAGAATTATAATTTTGGACACTGTTCATAATCATACATTTTCTTATCTATTGACATTTGGTTTCTACTTCATCAAAAAATTTGTAGCCTTAATTTCATTATTGATATTGGATAGGTATTTTAAATCCTATCAATCTTAGGGAAAGCCTCCTAGCCTTGTAGACTATTCATGTCATCCTCATCTAAACAAGGAATATAAATAAACTTATAATGTCAAATAAATAATTTATTATGCTTTACCTCTGCTAGGATGATTGCAAAGTTTTTAATTATTATTTAGTTATGTTTCATACAGTAATGATAAAATTTATATATTTATGTTATTTTTCTTTTCTTTTTTTTATGTGGAGAAGAGTGTTTTTAATATATATCAATAAATATTGTAATCTTTTATAAAACTAGGTCTTTTGTTCTATACTATCTAGTTATTTTACTACATTTCTTTCTATGCACTAATCATACATCTTCTTTCATATGTTCACATATCTTTATATATTTTCCTAATTTTCTTATTTATTCCTCTCATGATTGTACTTATTCTCATGCACATGCTATCTATTATGATTTAATCCCTTTTGTATGTAAGGATTAGTTCATAGTCATGGAGTCATCCTTTCAATCCTAGACTCATCCCACCCAAATTTAAAATTTTATTCAAAATATAACCAACTTTCAATTTTAATCATTCCTAGCTAGAGCCAACTAAATGAAACTTTGCATGATAATTTCTATGTCCTTAAATTCAAAGGCATTCAATGTATTCATTCTATGAAATCAAAAGATCTAGTATTCAAGCACAATTTCAAATAGCATTCACATCTCCACAATTTAATTGGTCCTCTAAAAGTAATGTAGCTCAACATAATTGATCTACAAGCATTTGCAAAAATAAAGATTATTGTTTTTTATGTTGTTCAAGTTCTATAGATTGATCTAAGTTATAGAGCCTTACAAACTAAGTAATATTAAAATTCTTCCTCATAAAATTTACATGTTTTAGATTGGAATTTTTTGAAACCACTATACAAACATCAATCTACTTCTTAACTTTTTAACCATATATTTTTCTTTTTTAAATAAATTTGAATATATACATAATTTAATTTTAGTGACATCTTCATACTCTTAAAACTTTGTCCACTTGATCCATACTTATCTACTCTACTCCTTCAATCATAAGACATATTTAGTTCACCATGGACAATAGACAAACACTCAGGATGAGATTTTTGGTTACTCTTTTTAGTTCACCAAATCCACGTCCTTTCACTATTAGTTGATCTTTCAATGCTTTGGGATGATAAGATGATTAATTTGCTGCATGATTATAATGAATATAATAAATATCTTTAAATAATAGCTCATGCCATCAAATCATGAAAATGTGTCTTTAGTCAACTTTGAGTAGGGAAAGGTAAAGGGGAGAATTTGACTATTCTTGATTATTTAAATTTTATTTTAGGGTAAGAAAAATTTGTACATGCAAGTAAATCCATCATGATCATGAACCAACCTTAGATTAGTTAAGATCCACATCAAGATGTATAATTCTAAATGGATATAAGTGCATATAATGATCTAATAATTAGATATATTGATAAAATGTAGAGATATATGAAAATAGGAATAAGATACATTTACATGCATAAATATAGATGAAGATGAAAGTAGTCAATAGCTAGGTAGATGGGACTAATATTTCATACATGATTATGTTGTTTGTCACCATGTATATATATTATGACGTATCTTAAAATGAGTACAAATATAAATGATAAATAACATAAATATAATAATTTCATCATTACAATATAGAAAGGAACGATGTACGTGCATAATTGTGTTATCACGTATTTAGATACACATATATATCATTTGAAATTGAAAATAGATAACAAGAATTAATATATATTACACATGACATAAAATGTTTAAAGCAACTTTGATCTAAATAACAAAACATAGCTAGGTTCTATTTAAGATGGCTCAAATTCAACAAATTACAAACACCAAAACATGTAAATTAATAAATTTATAATTCTTCCAAGTTTTTATAGAACATCAAAGATAGTGATTAATTAATTTTCACAATATTAGGACCACACCTAAAATTTGTTCAATTTTTTTTTAAATAAATACAAAATTACAATTTGGAAGTTGCTTAGACTAAGTTAATATTAATTTTATTTTTGTCCATTATGTGTTTTAGTTTAAGAGGTCTCCATTCTCCTGTTACTTGGTAGTATTAAGAAAGAAAGTTACCACTTATTTTAGCATGTACCAATTAATTTCTAACCAATGGGACTACTAAATTAAACTTTAAGGTAAGAGCTTTTAAGAATTGCTATTTATTTTTATAAGAGGTCATTCAAAATACATAATGATTGCATGGATATAAGTACTTGCAAGGATGTGATAATTAGATAGATAGGTCAAATGTATAGAGATATGCGCACACATGGGTATGATAGAGATATATGTATAAAGATGTACATCATTAAAAGTGCTTAATAGCTAGGTGAATTAGCTCAAGATTTCACATAATTATGTATTAACACATTTCTTTAAAATGTTGAAAAAACTAAATGAGAAATAACTAGCATATATATTATTCATTATTAATAAATATAAAATACGTTGAGAGATATCCTTCTCAAGGTTTCTATTTTATAATGAATTAGTCACATAAAAGTGTAATAGATGCCTCGAGAAGGATATATCTTGGTGTTTTATATGTATTAATAATAAATAATATTTATATACTAGTAGCAATCACAACGAAACATGGAAGAGAAAATTATTAGGGTTTGGGTTTAGGTTAGGCTTAGGGTTAGGGTTAAAGTTAGGAGTAGGGTTAGAATTAGGGTTAGAATTAGAGATAGGAGTAGGGTTAGGGTTAGGGTTAGAGTTAGGGTTAGAATTGTGGTTAGGATTAGGATTAGGATTAGGATTAGGATTAGGATTCAACCATAACCCTATCCCTAACCCTAATTGAACCCTAACCTTAACACTAACCATAAATAAACACTATGTAAAGAGATATCATTCTTGAGGCACCTATTACACTTTTATGTGAGAAATTGATTGAATAAATAGGCACCTCAAGGAATTAACTAAAAAATAAGGGTTAGGATAAGTGCTCAGGTTATATATAGAATTAGGGTTAAAGGTATGATTAGGGTTAGGGTTCAAAGTAGAGTTAGAATTAGTGTTACTTTTATTTTTAGAGTTGGGATTAGGATTGGGGTTTGGATTAGGGTTACTGTTAGGATAAGCTTTAGAGTTAATAACCCAAAGTTTATTTCAACCCTAATCTTCACCCTTATTAAACCTGACCGAAATAGAATGGTAACCCTAATAATAATGCTAAGTGAACCTTAACCCTAACCTTAACCATAATCCTAATTAAACTCTAACCCTAACTCTATCATAATTTAACCTTAACCCTAATTCTAACCCTAATCATAATTTAACCCTAACCCTAATTATAACCCTAACCCTAACTCCATCATAATTTAAGCTTATCCCTAACGCTAACCTTAACCTTAACCCTAACCCTAATTAAACTCTAACCCTAACTCTATCATAATTTAAACCTAACCCTAACTCTAGTTCAATCCTAGTTCCACAATTTAACCTAGTCATAATTGAAACCTAACCATACACCTAATTGAACCATAACCCTATATTTTATTGAGCCCTAATCTTCATCTTTATTAAACCTCACTCATGACCCTAAGTGAACCTAAACCATAACTATAACATTGAAACTAATTGAAACCTAACTCTAATTTTACCCTAATCATTGCACTAATCCAAATATTTATCTTCTAAACCTAATTGAACTCTAACCTTAACTTTATCATGATTTAACCCTAACCTTAATTGAACCCTAACCCTAACACTAACCATCAATTAACAATAACTATGCCAAGTGATATCCTTCTTCACATACCTATTAACTTTTATGTGAGAAATTTATTAAAGAAATAGGAACCTCAAGGAATTGACTAAGAAATTAGGGTTAGGGTTAGAGGTAGGATTATGATTAGGGTTAGTGTTTGGGTTAGAGATAAAATTAGGGTTAAGTGTATGCTTAGGGTTAGGGGCAAGGATAACTTTAAGAACCCCCACCCCTGGGTGAAAGTGTAAAATCTTGGCGAATCTTGTATACTTCCCGATAAAACTATTAATTTTAGTGGCAATTTTTTTCATTTTTTTGAAAATAAAATCTCAATTGGTGATTCTTTTGTAATCACTAGAAGTCTATGGAAAATCCTAGTGAATTGCAATTTTTTTAAACCAATAAAATATTTTCATTGGCGATTAAAACCTTTTTTCAAACAAATAAAATATTCCATTGGTGAATCAAACATGTCTTCAAACCAACAAGATATTTGTATTGTTGAATTAAAGTTGTGCTCATACAAATACAATATTTTTGTTGGAAATTCAAAAATGTTTTAAAACCAAAAAAAAAAAAATTCATTGTCAAATTAAACCTTTTTTCAAATGAAGGAAAAAAATCATTGGCGAATTAAACATAATCTCAAACCAATAGAAAAATTCAATGGAGAAATAAACTAGTATGCCAATAATAAATCATAATGTGGGTGGCAAAAATATCAAATGCTACATATTGTTCTATTTCAGGACAAATTTTCCACACATCCAAATTCTTTCATAAAGTGGTTGGAATGGGGACAAGTGTCAACATATTCATTACATCCGAAGCTATATGTCAGTGTAAATCAATATAACCCATGACTGTTCAATGAATTTTTGATGGATGGTTGTATTTTCATTCTAAAAGCAAATGTCTGAACCACTAGACTTATGAATTAAAACTTTCAGAATAACACTAAAACCATTAGATTTTTAAAAACTAATGGTTGACATTTTATTAATTATTAAATCACTTAAATTCATGACAACCAAAATAATATTTTATCATTGAGTGACTACCGAAAATTGAAGGTTGCTTAAGTTATGAATTAAGCCTTTGGAGTCATCATGGTGACCAACCCCTCAACCTAGGTGAATGATAGGTTTGAGAAAGGAATGGTTGAGATAGGGTGACATGGGTCAACCTTTACCACTCCTCGCTAGCCCATGAGGGACCCACCTACATCTACCATCTCTCAACGGGGAGGCGGGGAAGTGCCACGTGGAACAATCAGAACCATTGAAGGAACTATAGAAAGGTGTGAAATATTAAGGAAATATTTCGACATAAGGTTGAGTAGTGTTAAAGCCTACACTACTAAAGGAGCCTTTTAAGAGCATATTTTAAAGGTAAGTAAGACATCTTAATCTGGGGCTTCAATCTGGTTTGAGGTTTATGCATAGGCTAATGGTCTTAAGGTAAAGAGCACATAGATGTGAAGTGCCAAATTTAATCTGGGCCGCTCCCCGCCTCCTCGTTGTTGAAAGTTACACATGAGTTAAACCCAACGGGGAAGTGGGGAGGCCGATAGGTGCATTTTCTCAGCGTTCATGAAGATGATGGAGCGCACAGGTAACTTGGAATAATATTGTCACAATTTTTTTGAAATAATATTGTCACATCAAGTGGTGAATTAAATGTTAAGTGTGAGTATTTGATGTCATTGTCTACGTTCTAACTTCTATTTATACTTCACCAACTTAATGTTCTTCATATAATTTATAATATACTTGGATTTGATTTATTTCTTCTTTATTCTTAGTTTAGCTGTGATATTATGGAGTCTTCATGGTGTGTCATGCTATCCAAATGTTTTTGGGAGAAAAGAAGTGATGATGCATACGAAAGACGAAAGTTGGGTATGGTTTTTACAATTCCTTGTGTGCAGGTTAAAGATGCTATCTAAGAATAATTGTGGGTAGGGAATGGTTTTAGAACAACCCCAGTGCTCTATATTTTGAGGTAGCTTTGACTTCTTGTCCAATTGCATGGAAGTTTTTCTCAATAAAGATTTGGTGAAGATGCTAGCAATATGTTATTTACAACCTTTCATTTACTCTATTTCTCCAGTATATGATTGGATCACTGAGATAAGCATGCATGATTCTCGAAGGAGCTACAATAATTTTGTAGACTAATTTTTGGCTCCATTGCATCAAGCAATTACAAATACTACAATGCCTAGATTTCCTATGTCATGTAGAAATTGCATTCAACAAGGAAAATAAATACAATTGGCTGATTGGTACTTAATGGAAGAATATATTGTGCTAGGATTTTATGGATCGAGAGTAGAGCCATACAAACTTCCAATACATGTGACATAAAGGGAGTACTAATGAACTACACTTTTCCAATCAGAAAAACAAGACCTTATTTCCTTCTTTACCTTTTTCATGTGGAGGGTTCACATTTGAGAGAAAAGAATTTAGTGTGGCACATGGTCTTTTGAATTTTTGAATTTTGATGTTTTGTATCACTAGTAGTATGATCCATGTGACACCATTAAATCAATGATTGTGGCCAATAGGAATGTTGCAAGAAAAATTCAACATCAAAGTAAACCCTTGCTTGAAAACTTGAGAAACAAGGATTCTTGGGATGAGATAAAAATACAAATGGAGAAAAGTGTTGTTGAGAAAGGTATTTCATTTGAACAATTGTTAGCAGAAATTATTGCATTGCACCAAAAGACAATCAGGAGGTACAATATTTTTTTATGAAAAAAGTGATAAACCATATAGTAGAGTAAAAATGCCAAATTCTCTAGATAAGGAAGTTATAGCTAAAAATTGGTCATGATAAAAAATTAGTGCCTTTTGGTCTATGAGGAAGTAGCTAGGTGAACCAAGAACTCTTGTAGACTATGGAGATAATGAAGAAAACCACGAGTTTAGAAAATTGTGGAATATAGTATCCCAATGAACATGAAGATTAAGAAAGTAATGATGAATTTAATGATGATAGGGAAGAACAATGCCAGGTCAAAGCTAGTTTAAGTGAGGCAACAAAAGAAGCATATACTTTAGGAGCAACCATAGCTGAAAAAATGGGTTATGAAGGTGGTGCTTTGGGGCCCCAAGAACAAGGAATTTGTATGGTAATAGATGTAGACCATAGAAAACCTGTTGATAAGCAAGGCCTTGGAGCTGATAAAGTAGACCAAGGGCATACAAGTACAATTGAAACAATTCATTTTGTTAGAGCTTCAAATCCTAATCCTCAAGGTTAGATACAATCATGACTTAGACATGCCCATGGTGGAGAACCTAGTGCAACCGCCACTACCACTGGTGGTGATGGTATGGGTAATAGTTACACTAGTAGTGGTAAACATGTGCTACAACAACAAATTACACATTGTATACACCTAAAATTGGTATGGATAATTAATTAATTAAATACAAGTTATTTAATTAATAAACCTTTTAATTTGTCTACTTATAAATAAATTCTAAATTTATTTATATAGTTCATTTTATAATTCTTCTATCTTAAATCATATTCTTCTAATATTAATTAAATAAACAAATTTAAATAGTTTATTTTATTTAATTATCTTTCCTCTTATTAAATTTAAATTCTGAATTCAAATTTAGTCACACATCTACATCTTTTTCCTCCTTCCACCTCATCATGTGTCTCAACAAATTGAATATGTCAAATATTTAATTTAGCATTATCCTCAACAAATGTTGAAACAACTTTGGGACACTTGGCTCTCTTCTTCCATTTATTCTTCTAAACACTTGGAAAATTATTTTATTAAAGGGAACACTCTCCTTGATTCTCTCCAACTTCTTCATCCTCCACCCTCGATCTCTCTAGCTAAAATCCTAACCATTGGTTGCTGCCAAATTAGAATATGCCTTGGAAAGTCTATAAATACAACCTCATTCTATAGCAAAAGGATCCCAATCTTGAGCAATCTTCCTCTGCATAATTTTCATTAGAGCATTTGTAAGCATTTAGCAATTAGTATTTTAGACGCATATTAGTTTATAATCATGGATTTTCCATTAGCTGCATTTTAGTTATCATAGTAATTTTCATACAGTATTTATATCATAGAATTTAGCATCATATCCATTATCACAACATCATTATCATAACATCACTATTATATAGTTCAATCAATCATGTAGGAATAGATTCCTTACATTTTCTAATGTCTCGTTCTTCAGGTTGTCATTCTAAAGGTCATAGTGCACAAACAATGTGAGAGCCATTATGATTTAACGAATCCATGGAGATAGAGAACAATGGGATGAATTTAGAGAATTTGTTTGTTTCAATTCGATTAGATTTGTTATTTGAATTCTCTAATATAATTTTTCATTGATTGTGTGGTTTTATTACTCATTCACATATTTTACTCACACATAAAATTGGTTCCCACCATGGGGCCTAGCCCCGTTTCATTAACATTTTATGGAAGTTTTCGTGAACAAGTTTGATCATGAATTTCTATGTAATGCACCTGTGGCTTCTTTCAATGCATAGATTGTGACTTATGGCACATTCGGCCCCTGTTTCAGTGCATCCATCTCATCTTTCAATGCATCCAGTCTATCTTTCAGTGCATCTAGTCTATCTTTTATCACATGCAGTCTATCTTTTAGCACATGCAGTCTATCTTTTAGCACATGCAGTTGTTCTTTTAGCGCATCCAATCTATCTTTTAATGCATTCGGTAGTTCTTTTAGCGCATCTGATTGATCTTTTAGTGCATATGGTCTTTGTTTTAGTGCATCTAGTTTTCTTTGTAGAAATTCAAAATTCTAGAAACTAATCAATATTTTCTATGTTGCAAGTGTTATATATGCTTGTCCAAGACATAATTAAGACTACTAACGATGTTTGTAGGCGTTGGAGCTATTTTTTTTTCCTTTGATTAAATTAGGCACCTAGTTTAATTACAAGGTCAATGAACACCATGTATATTGTTCTTGTAAAGTGATAGGCCTATGTTCTCCCCTTCATTGGGTGACCAAAATGCCAGACTCACTCTTTCATGTTTTGATATCACCTTTAGAAGGAATAGCATAGTGGGAAACGTACTCACCCTACGAGAATGACCTCAGTGGGAACAACTAAATCCAACTTTTTTGACCCACTATAATCAAATGTGAATATGAGGAAACTCACATTCAATGGTAGTGTGCAAGATAACCATCCCAAAATCCTTTGTTCTAAAGGTTGGGAGGTCTCCTGAGGGATTTTATAATTTTCCGCACCGAATGGAAACCCTTACTATAAAATTTAAGTGTAGAAGCCAGCCAAGTCAGTCTCTGAGCATTTTTAATATTCATAGTGCAAGGGGAGGGAAGAATCTACACCAAAGATACTCGCCATATAACTATCAAGGATTACTGGCCAAAAGTGGAGGATTTGACTTTGGTTAAGACCTGGGAAAGGAAAAAAGATAGGCGCCCTCTAAGGGGTAACATGACTATGTGAGCTAACATAGTTCTAAGATGTGGGTTATGATATGATTAATGACCCTTAACATTAGGAGTGTTTGAGCTATTTGCTCTTGTTCAATACCTATGGAAATTAAAGGAATCAAACTAGATTCTTGAACATACACTAAATGTTTAGATCATAGGCTTGATACAACTATTTTACAACTTGCTGCTATGTTTGAAATCATTTTTCAAGAGATCATCCATTTGAAAACACTTAATTCAAATGGCTTACAAACAAGAAAAACCAATCCAACTTACTATTCAAAAGATCACTCACCAGAAACACCCAGTTCACTAAGTTGGAAACAAGAAAACCAAATAGATTGTTAAAACAGTGAAAAATTTCTAGTTTAGAGCATGCATTACCTGTTTCAGTGCATTTAGCTCATATTCTAGCACATCAGAGTCTTTTTCTAGAGCATGTAGTTCATCTTTTAGTGCATCTAGGGAATTTTTTAGAGCATTTGGTTCATCTTTTAGTGCATCTAGGGCATTTTCTTGAGCATCTATTCAATCTTTTAGCGCATTCAGGCCATCTTTTAGCACATCCATTCCATCTACTAGCACATATGTACCCTATTTTAGCGCATCTAGTTAAATTACAAATAGAGACCTATTTTCACCATCCGTCTAACAATTGAAAGCACATTTGGGAATCTTTTTCAGAGTAAAATCACACCTCAGTCACAACATGGGTTTAAACTTGAAGAAACTAGTCTTTGTAAGTGAAATTATTTAACTAAACTAGGATCTACCACCTTAAAGTTCCTAAATCATCAAACCAATCATCTAATTGTTAAGCTAAGTTTCCCCATAAGGATCTATCATCCTTCATCACAAAACAATGTTGTATAATCACATTTAACTTAGTCTCATCAATAGGATCCATCATCCTATTTGACTTAGTAATTATCATAGGCACTTCTCAAACAAAGATCAAAGTATAGAAAACCTTTAACACTTCCATGCTTGTTTTATCAAGATCTCAAAAACAAAAACTCAAAGAAAAGGAAATTGAAATTCAAACCATCATGGAGGAAGTAGAAGAAAATGTCTTTCACAGATTCCACGAACTTGAAATAGATGAAATAACTGATGGAGACATTCAACAAGCTCAACAAGACCCTGAATTTCACAAATTGATGGAGAAAATTCTAGAAAAATATGGAGAGAAATACCTTTTGATGTTGGAAAACCAAGGTGTGTAACTGCCCAATGACCTCAATGTAAACCAATTGAAAGAAGCTCCCAAGAAAATAGAAACTAATTTATGAACCTCAGATCTAATGACTGTTTAACTCAATAAATGCAAAATCTTCAAAAACATATCCAAGACATACAAAGGGGAACAACAAAGAGATATTCATTACAAGACACCTGCCCTTATCCATCTAAAAAAAATATAAACATGATACATTCTCCACCAAAGACTATATCATCCAAGTTGAATGTTTTCGAATTATTTCAAAGGCTAAATGAGAAGCTCAAATCTAAGTCCTCAAACACAAATAATATTGAACAATGTTATCATGTCATGCATCTATCTCCATCCACCATAAGACAAGATAAAGCTCATGATTATTTCATCCAAATTAATGATTCCACCCAACCACCCTCTACATTCAATGATACCAAAATTCCATAAGCCCTTCCAATCTTTGATCAAGATCCCATCTCTCAAGAATCTTACGATGATCCCCTCATTTCATTTTTCATCCAAGATGATTCCCTTCCATATCAAGAGAAAAGTATTCTTCCAAGTCCTCCTTCCATAGCTTCTAATGAATCCATACCATCTCATGATTCAATTGCATCACAGGAGCATGATAATTCTTCCATTCTATCTAATGATGTTCTACTATTCGGTGATCAAGATATGATTTCTACAAAATTTCATGATTCCTTTCCACATCAAGATCAAGATATTCCTTTCATACCACCTCATGATGATTCCATACCTAATAAAGTGCAAGGTAATTAATCTCCTACACCTCGTGATCCTTTTTCAAGTCAAGATCAAAGTACCCCATCATCCCCATGTCAAGATCCTATCACACCTATACAAGCTATCCATGAACCCCACACCTATAAACTAGGATTCTCCACCTTTATCCACTCCAGTTTACTTCCAACACCTATCCTTTCATCCATATCATATCCACCCCAAAATGGACTCACATCTTGTTTCACAAACAATACATATCCCACTGGTAAATGAATGTTTCAAAGTATGAACTACAAAGGAAAAGTCTAAGGCCTTCATGAACAAGGTATCCTAGAACCCCTTTCCGTTCAAGAAAACACATATTACCATGACCTTGGTTATATACCTAAGTTTCCTAGTCCATCAAATATTCCATCTATCCTAGGTTCTCATCCTAGTCTATCAAACCTTCCATCTATCCTAAGTCCATATCCTACCCATCAAGAACAACAAAGGAACACATCCTTGATGCCCTTTCAAAATTATACCTACATTAACTTATGCATGATACCTCTGTATCATTCATCTCAATTCATCTCTCCCATTGATCTTGGAAGCAATTTGGGTGCCAAAAATCAAAAGCTTTCTGGATTTCTAAAAGTCTCAAAGAAGCAATAAAATCTAAATCGGCATCCAAATTTTCTAATCCAAGAGCTTCCTCCAATCTTCCATATAAAAACCTCACCTTCCAAATACATTTCTCCTACATCACTCCACCACCCTTCAAGGTGTGTGCCAATGTTGATCTTTCCATCCTTTCCATCTATCCATCAGTAGGCCTTCCAACCTCCTATCCATTATCCAACATTCATCCCCCATAATTCTCCTTTAATCCAAACCTTTGCATAAGTCCTAGGCTTCTTCCATCATACCATTATTCTACCAACATTTAGGAGTCTAATTTCCCATTGCGATGGTTTATTAGAACACATATTTGAGAGAAATTTGGTCATGAAACTTGATGCTTAAGTCCTCCCTCCATCTCCCTATCATCCATATCCTATCTTGCATATTCCTCTTGCACTCTACACTTGGAGGAAAATTTTGACCATCTTATCATTCATGGTCATTATCCTCTATATGTTCATTCCTTACATTTTTTCCTTTGATCTTGACAAGGTTAAGGATTTTCTTGAACATCATATATCTTATCTTATACGCTTTATCCATATCTTCTGTACCATATCCTTTGCCTTGTTCATATTCCATTATTCTTTCTAAATACAAAAAAATCAAAAAGGAAAAGTATTTGGGCATTGTGCTTGTATCTTATCTAGTTGATCTTGATCATCTAATTCATTATCCCTATCATTTCATTCTCCTTTTCCATATCTCCTAGCTTATCAAAATTCATGTCCCATTTCCTTTCTTTGTTATTGATGAGATTAGGGAGAAAATTGGTCATCTCATTCCATCTTAAATGTCCTAAAAAATCCAAATATAAATAAAAAAGGAAAAAATACAAAAAAAAAAGAAAAAAGAAAATACAAATAAAAAAGTTGAAAAATACAAAAAAATCATAAAATAAAAAAAAGTGTAATAAATGGGTGGTTTCTCAATGGGGGCACAATCCTGAACTCACTGGAGGCAACCTACTTTGAGCTTAAACAACAGAAAAACAATAGTTAGACAACACAACAAACACAATGATCAGAGGAAAACCCAACATTGAACATTGATCACAAATTTTAAAAAATCAACCATCCAAATCAACTAGATCAGTAAAAAAAATCTAACAAGATGATACTCTTCTGAATCATAATTTAACCACTTTAGCATGACATTTCAACTTTTGTATCTTGATTTTTGTTATCATTTCTCTGGAGCAACTCAAGGATGTCATGGACTAGAGAAGCTATGATTGAGAATGATTTTTATTTTTTTTATGCTTGTGAATTAATCACTACTACTACACAAATTGTCATGGGACATGCTCTACAAAGTATCATTGATGACATTTCAAAATTGCATAGGAAAAGGATTAAGTCTTGTCTCTTTTATGAAAGCAATACTTAGGTCATCTCAGTTCAATTATGCCTAGATGCTTGTATTACCTTGCAATATCAAAAAATCCATGGAAGTTGTACTTAGGTCATCATGTTCTAATTATACCATCGATGAGCTTAAAAAATGCTCATAATTTGAATGTTATGATAAACTTTTAATGTCTTTACTTTTGTTATTTCATGACTGTTGAAACCTTTTATGGGAATATCCTGTAGCAAGATACTTTCATATTCCTGCAGCTCATTGTGTTGACTTGATTGCATTTATTGCCCCGTTGACTCCCTAAAATGACTGGTATATCGTATACAGTTTTTGAATGATGAAGTAGATTTAAAATGTGTGATTAAGGAATAGATATCGTGTATGTGCCATACGCCTTTTCTTTCGCATCTGTTACCTTTTGTTTCACAGGTTGTTGAAGAATGATCGAGTCAAGCGTAGCCGATCTCGGCCTTGCAGTAAAGTCCATTTCCTGCACGACTTCGAGGAAGCTCCGGTGAAGACTCTTTGACCGAAACCATGGGAAAGAATTTTAATGACAGTCAATCTGGAAAGAGTGGAGCGCTAGATTTTCTCCAAATTGGGTTGAACGCATAAATTCATTATGAAGTCTGTTCCTTGATTCGGGGATATACTTTACTTCCACGTCTTTCTTTGATAGGGTTAGTTAGTTGCTCTCCTGTTTATAAATAAAGTTCTCCTCCTGCGCGAGGGGGACAGAAGGGGGGATAGTTAGAAAAAGTTAGAAGCATAGTAATAGCAGATATTATGTAAGAGTCAGTATGATAATGAGAAATAGAATCTGTATGATCAAAGACAGAGTTTATTGTTAGTTTCCACATCAATAAAGCAATGTATACCATTCTGTTTTCATGAATAAAATTCGATGAAGTTCTGAGTTTAGCATCTGTGTAATCATTAGATGCTTGCTAAGGGGGCCCACTTAGTAAGTATCTATAGCTAGCTAGTTAGTTGTTCTTTTCTGTTGATCTTCAGTTAGCTTTCATCTTTGAAGTTTTCATACAAACTCAGTCTTATAGTGCTCCTGCAGCATAGAGAGTCCATCCCTGTGACTGTTCCTGCAGCATAAGGCCGGTTCATAGTTTGTGTTTCAGTCATAGTTGTTATGGTTTCTATCATAGTTGAGTTAAAGAATTTTGCATTACCGTTCTGTGGCTTAGATAGAATTTCTTTCCAGTATTATTTCTGCTAAGATTTGACCGAAACTAGTTCCTAGTGCATATATTTTTTGCGCCATTTAAAGTCTACATCCCCTGGTTTGACAAGTAAAATGAACGTCCATAGGAAGATATAAGTCACCTGTTGGAATGTCCAATTCCCAGGAAAGGTTTTACTATGATTTTCATATCCTTTTGTGGGCGCGAGCCATTTTTGGCGCCGTTGCCGGGGATGGCGTCTAGCTAGGAGTCTGTTAGAAGTCATTTTCAGCATTAGTTTAGTTTGTTAGTCAAAATTTTCAAAATATTTCAAGCCACTACTCACCGTATTGCATGCATAGAAGAAGAAGAGACGCACTGGGAAGGTTTCTCCCTGAAAATTTGTTTATTGAACTACCATTTGACCCAGCTGATAACGAACCTGAGGAAAATCCATTCGCTCTGTTATTCCAGCAACTAGACATGGCAAATAATCCACCTAATAATCCACCTCTGCATTTGAGTTTCCCATTGTTCCCCAACAAGATACCGACAATCTTAAAAACATTCCCTCTTCCTTGCTTCCAAAGTTTTATGGCTTGGTTACGGAGGATCCAAAAACTTTTCTGTTTGAATTTGATGTCCTCTGTCGCAGTTATGACTACAACACAGACGCTCATAAACTGAAGTTATTTCCTTCCACCTTGAAGGAAGGAGCTCTCAAGTGGTTCATGAGTCTGGGAAGAGGTGCTATAGATAGTTGGGCCGCCATGCAGACAAAATTCCTTGAAAAGTATAAGGAATATTGTGAGAGTGCCAGCAAAGGTGATGACATATTTAGAGTTGAGGATGAAAGTCCGGAAGATTATATTTCCGTGTTTTGTTTTTCACTAAAAGGAACTCAAACCATACTCTCAACGAGGACTCTCATAAACTACTCTTTCTAAGGGGAATCATTGATGCCTATATAGATTCCCTAGACTTGATGGGAGGAGGTGATATAACTCAACTGCCTTGGGATGATATAAAGAAAATATGTCTTAACTACTCTCGAGCAATAGTTAAGAAAGGTCGAGGTCATCATGTTACAGTGGGGAAGTCTTCTTCTGGTGGAGTTTCCCGGATGGAGATCACAAATTTGCTATCTGATTTCAAGCAGGACATCATTAATAATATGGCTACACAACTAGACACTATGCAAGCTCGGAAGAAACATGCAGAAGCTGAGGTAGTTTTGGCCGAGTTCTGTCCATACTGCAGACAGAAGAAGCGTGATTGCATATGCAAGATGGTGGCTAATTTGGAAGCTAGGCAACTGCCTACTGACTTCAAACCAGTAGAAGGTGATGATGATCAAGTGTTCTTTGTTGCGCAAAGGAGACCATGGGCCCAAAGACAAGGTATGCCTCAATACCCTTTAACTTTTGGTAATCCTTATTCTGGCTATAATAACCAATGGCAACATGCATATGGGCCACCACCACCATGGAATCCGCCTCAACCAAGTTGGCCTAATTATCAGACCCCACAGTGGCAATTGTCTCAAGGAGGTTGGCAGCAGCCACAAGGGTAATGGACCCCACCTTCAGGAAATTGGCAACAAAATCCTCAATGGAGAGGTCCTCAGCAATGGAAAAACTAGTCTCCTGGATTCTTCCAGCTTCCACAGGCACAACAACAGGCCCTCATGCCACCTCCTGCAGCAACTGCTACAAATCCTGGCCCTCCAAAGCAAATGCCTATGCTTGCCCAGCCATTGCCCAATCCCAATAATAAGCAACAACAGCGAAAGCCACAACAAATCACATCTTGCTGAAGCCAACCAATATCAAGCTTATGCCTTAAATGTTAATGACATCCATCTAAGGTCTGGAACTACTTTACTTGCTCCAAAACCACCTCTTATTACTGAAATACCAGATTCTCCCTTTGAAGAATCTACTGAACCTGTTGTTCCTACTAAGCATATGCCTATAACCGATACAATTTCTCCGGAACCTATTTTGTAGAGACAAGACAAACCACCTTTTCCTCAGAGGTTGCAAAGCACTGAATCTAAATCCATAGAAGAACCCACTTTTGACATTCTAGAGCAGCTCAAGAATGTACAGATTCAAATCCCTTTATTTCAGGCTATTAAAGATATTCCCATTTTTGGAAAAGCTATTAAAGAAGCCTGTTTGAAGAAGCCTGGATGGAAGAAAAAGGATCCCCAAACAATTCATGTCTTAGGGAAATTGGCTGATATAATGTTGGGAAATGTAGTTATTCCAAAGTATATTGACCCTGGAAGTCCTGTAGTGCAGATACATATAAATGGCCAAGTTGTAAAAAATGTTTTGATTGATTTAGGTGCTGCCATTAATGTCACGACAAAGCATACTATGGACTCCTTGAATATTTCAAACATTAGATCTACACCCACAGTTCTGCAGCTTGCAGAAGTTCCATAGTTAAATCTGATGGGATGGTGGAAGATGTAATTGTCACTCTTGAATCCTGGGAGTATCCTGCTGATTTCACAATATTATTAGTTAAAGCAACTTTAGGAGGGTATCCAGTTATCCTTGGTAGACCATGGTTAGCAACTGCTGATGCTTTTATAGGATGTCGTTTTTGAGATATGACCATTTCTGATGGGAAGCCCACAAAGAAATTGGCCTTGTATCCACCTGCTAGACC
>VDFB02027862.1:48870-82854 GCA_007258455.2 Sequoia sempervirens | reverse complement strand
CTAAGATATGTTTCCAATTGAACTTCTACATGGTTGATAATGCCTACAACAATGACTTCATTTGAATCATGAAAAACAATTTCCATAAGACTTAGACATCTTCAACCCTAAATGATTCATGACTATGAGAGGCATTGTATTGCTTCAAGATTCTAATTCTAGCATGTAGTTATGAGAAATCCACCCATGATCAATAGTATGGTGTAAAAGGATAAATGTTTTTTTTTTTTTTGACAAGAAAATCCCTAAATATGCCTCAATGGTTTCTTCTTTATCTTTTGGAACAATAGTGGAACTAGGGTTTGCAATAGATTGATCAATCTCATGTATGGAAAAAAATGTGACAAAACCCTATCACTATATTCAAGGATCCTAAATAGTTCAATTAAAGATACAATGATACTAATTTGACTTAGCACCTATGCCATATCTACATGGCTATAAATAGGAAAAGGTGTATCTTGTGGAACTGCTACATCATTTTCTTGAGGAATGAAATGTATTGGAAAATCACCAAATACAAAATCATTACCTTTCATATTTGTCTTCTTCCTTTGTTTGCAAATTCATCCAACACTTGAGAAGGATTATGTTGTTGCTTCACAACAAGGTTCTTCCATTTTGCATTTTCTTTCATACCCACAATTATTGCATTCTTTCTATTTTTAAGGATGTACTTTCTTTTGTTGGATGTTGTATTAGATATCCTCTTTTCTACTATCTTCTCCTTAGGATAATCATTCTTGATACTATCCCTTGTAGCACACCTTTCTTCTCTAAAAAGGGTTGATTTACCCTTGGTGTTGCAACATTATCCTTGTCTTTTAAGGGAACATTTATGCTTCTTAGGTGGAAATCATTTTGAGCATGTATTGTAATGTCCCCTAATTGGGAATGCCCTAAATTTTCCCTAAATCCTTTTTTTTAAAATAAAAAAATGGGTTAGAGAATGCTTTTAACATGATTGGAGCTCTACACACAATTAGAATCATTTACCACAATCACACTGATCAGAAAATTATAACCATTTACCACATTAATACTAATTAGCCAATTATCATAATTAAAATTGTTAGTAAACTCAAGGCCAAATTACTAACCCAATCACAAAGAATTTAACATCCTTGGAGGGCTCAACCATAGGAGAGCATGGGAGAACATGAATCGATGGGGTGCCTAGGACCCTTTCTACCTTAGGCCCAAGAGTGGATGTCTTGGCCTCTACCTAGGAGGTGTCCCCTTTCCATTGTCCCCTCATCTTTCCAACCATTTCCCTCTCTATGGTTTGATCTCTTGTGTTGATTCACTGTGATGGAGGGGTGAGATTACAACAAGTGCCTCGAAAATGCCATCTCTCCTAGGCCCAAGGTGTTGTACCATTGGTACCCCAAATGGATACCCCCTTAGCCTCCTTGGGACTACTTGGTCCCCCATTATAGGACTACTTGATCCTCCATTATGGAACACATTGGTTCCCCATTATAGGACTACTTGGTCCTCCATTATGGAACACAATGGTTCCCCATTATTGAGGTGGCGTACCTAGGAGAGTTCCCCATCGTTGTTCCCCTCTTGTAATCTTGGCATCCTCCATCATGGATAAAACATTAAAACATATGACAAACATATATTAATTATATTGACTGCTATAAGGAAATAGCCATAACAACAATGCATTATTAGCACCTTGATCTTCTAATCAAGCATCTAAAATCACATATATTCAATGGTGCTACAACTTAGTATTGTAAATAAAATTTCATACCACCGATTGAGGAAATTAGACTATTGTACACATGAAAATCTATCATTTATTTATATTTCCTTTTATTTAATGTCTCCCTATAGATGATTGTTGGTATGTATGTTCTTCTCCCTCAATCGATATGTTCTTAACACTCAGAAGATATCATTAGTGTAGATCAAATAGATAAGAATGTATTATCCATACTTATAGTAAAGCATCATAATTACTTATAAGGCTCAATAATTTATGCAAGCATCATTATTGCATAATCATAAATAATTCACAACCATATATTATATATATTCTATTATATTTAACTTACTTCCCTTATTGATTTGTTATTTGTCTTCACTATATCTCTTCTTGAACACATCTTTTTCCCACGTATTTATTGTTCCCAGTCTAATTGTAACATATTAATGTATCTGTTGCTATGCTTAGGAAACATTCCCATTTTTGTCCTTAGTCCTCATTCATATATCTGCCTTTATTATATTTCTATTGCTTTTCTAAGTGTAGCTTTATTTCTCCTTTTAATATTTTGTTGCTTGAATAATAGATGTAATTTTTGTAGGTGATGGATGTTCTTATCTTCATATGATGTTCCTTCCTATTTTTGATGATTTCCTCTTTATGTTTCCTTTATACTTTGTAGATTCCAAGAGGGGTGACCATATCGAGGGAGATGACTTCATAAAGATGCATGTCCATTTGCTATTATCTTCTTTAGACATAACTAATGCCTTTTTCATTTATTAGTCCTTAATCATCACTTCCTTTCCTAATGGATATGAACCATTGCCTTTAACTAATCATAGCTTATATAATTCTACCTATTATGACCTAATTGATGCTTCTATTAAACTAGTCGCTTAGATCATTATACTCCTTGGAACATATTTGATGCTTTATGGAGATGATCATTGCCTTCTTCCAATGCTAGTTGTTGCTTATATATCATTTATTTAATCTTCCTATTAACTTGGGAGATCCCATCCTAAAGCGAGCCGACCCTAAACAAGGCTTAATATTATTATTTAAATTTAATAATCTAAATCAACCTCCTATTGGAAAATTTTCTAATTCGGCCCAAATTTAGTGATGCAATTTGTAGGGGCATGATAGTCCACCCTGCCCAATATTGCTTGTCCTCAAGTAATCACACAAAATTAACTTTAGTTGTAGGAATTCTAAACCAAGTGATGGTTGTTTCAGTTATGTTTAACCCTATTCCCTTGGAGAGTAACTGTTAGTATTCTTTTCCTCTATTTACTATCGATAAGGTTAATACCATCCTCTAAGGTATGATGGCAATGTATTATCTTATGTACTGTTATTTCCCAATATTTTTCAACAACAAAACCAAGATTTTTGGAAATTCGCAAGATTTTCTACTTAATACAAGTTTTCTCTCATTTCATTACCTCAAGGATCCTAGGCAATGATACAAACCTTTTATTTCCCTTTGTTGAAATCTAAATTTAATAATTTGAGTTGGCCTCCTATTGGAAAATATTCTAAGTCAGCCCAAATTTAATGATGCAATTTGTAGGGGCATGACATGTATAGTTGCAACTTCGATGAGAATCCTATTGTCTTTATTTGAAGGAGTTCTCCCTTGGTACTTTTTCCTCATCATTTCTCTCAAATATTCAAAACCATGAAGTGACAATTCATATTTCCCTGAGACAACACCATGATCATTTTGAAATATTTAGTTAGCATCTTCATGATCAAAGAAATAACTTCATCAGTGAACTAGTATTAAAATACATCTAATTTGATCAATATTTGCATCAGAGGATTGTGCATTTTTATTTTCATATGGAATATCTTAAATTTTGTTACTATTTAGGTAGCAATAGAACTTTTTGGATCACAAGGGAGGTAGCATACTTCACACCCATGGAGAAAACTCTTTCAAATGTACATTATCTCTTGTAATAGGATCAAGAATTAACCTAATCTATTATTTCAAATCCCTTTAACAAAGTAGTTCTACCTTCCATGTTGTTGTAATCATTTAGACCAATCATGGTTATAAGGCTTATTGTGTAAAGTATTCCCTTCATTGAAATGAGTTGCAACATTAATATGTGGCAACCCATTTTTTTTTCTTGCAACCTTGTATGATAGGCCCTTTACAATGCTCATCAATTTGTCCATTTTTCATTAGCAATTAAAGTTTTAGTTCGGGCCTTTTCTCAAGTCGATCCAACTTGGTATTTTCCCTCTTAACATGTTTACCAAAAGCCCTCATGTTTAGTTTTAATTTAGATAGTAGTAGCATAAGCTTCTCTAAGAGTTTGTGGGTTCCTATCCCTAAAATAATACCCAATTTTGGCATCAAAGGAACCACAGTACAACACAAGACACGTAGAGTCGTTGGGTCTTAAATGTGGTGGCACTTTTCTCATTGACATTATGAATTTTTTATACTCGATAATAATTTCATTGACTCCCTTTTATGGTTGTGAGCTTGTGGAGAGAGAATTTAGGGTCAACTCTATCACCATATTGTGATCTAAATACTCTCATGAATTCCTCCCATGTATCAATGTTGATATATAGAAGGTTACTATACCATTCTTTTGCACTTTCCTTTAGGTATTTCCCAAACAACTTCATCATTGCATCTCCATCTTCAACCTTGTACTCATCAATTATAGTAATGAAGTGTCTGAGATGTTCCTCTCCAATGATTGCATTGTTGCCTTGGAATATTGGGATTTTTCCTTTGATCTCATTTGGAATAGGATTAGGATAACCAAGTATGCCAAAGAAATCTAATTGTTTGTATCTATCAATCCCAAGAGGTTGTCTAATTGGACGAAACATTTGAGCTATTGTTTTAGGGTTTAATCTCATATTCTACCCC
Organism: Sequoia sempervirens; assembly: GCA_007258455.2. NCBI lineage: Eukaryota > Viridiplantae > Streptophyta > Pinopsida > Cupressales > Cupressaceae > Sequoia > Sequoia sempervirens. The sequence goes on along the minus strand of VDFB02027862.1, from coordinate 78,229 downwards.
ACATTCATGTTATTTTTCCCCTACAATCTTGCTTGTTGGTTAGGAATGTTATGATGCTATACATTAGGAGAAATTCAAGGGTTTATATGTTGATTAGGCAATTACACATTCTAGACAAGTGGTTTTTGATGTAACAACCAAAAATTTTATGCAATTTGGGCTTGTTGTAGTGCTATCTAAGCCTCAATATCCCTTTACCTTTCTTTGAGATGATCTATTTTGTCTAGTCTACATCCACTTATTTTTATCTTCTCTCATTTTCATATTACATTATTGCATCAACATCCAATAATTGTGGATCTTGTTTCATTTCATCCCTTTGTGATGCACTAGGAAAAAAAGTGTGTAAGTGAGCAATATGTTGTTCTAGAATGTCATCTCTATCATCATATTCATGCCCTTATGCATTAGCTCTATTTTTTCTACCCATGAGTGCAATATTTCTCCTAATTTTATACTTAAGTATGTGATTTTCTAGCAATTATCACTATGTTATCAACAACATCATTAGATGTGTAATGATCTCTTAAATCAATGAAGGAATCATTTCTACTAGAGGTGCCAACTAATATTGTATCATGAGAATGTGGAATGTGAGACTTACTCATGTGTTTATCTTTCCATGTAGTACGTTGTCCTTTTTTCTCTTCTTCAAGTTTCTTCATGTCTTTGTTGATACACAAACCACATGTCTCTTTCCATGTTCAAATATATTTATGTTTACTTGTCATTTTTGAGTTATAATCACCAATAGGTGACTAATATTCTCCCTATAAGGGACCTCAATCCAAACAAAGAGCATAGCTACAAATACAAAGCAACTCCTTCAACTAGCAATGTTGCAAAGGTCTTCAAATGCGAACCAAGATTAAGTTCTTCCCAACAACGATGCCAAAATATTAGGTCATAAAACAATAGGTCCAAAATCCTAAAGATTTTTTTCACTTTCAAGGTCAAGTGTTTTTCATCAAGGAAGTAAAGATAATCCCATCTACAAATTTGGGAAGGTTAAAGGCTAACTATGAGTGTGGGTAAACTCTCATGCTCTTCAGGTTCAACTTAAACCCAAGAGGGTGTTCCTATAGCTCATTTAAATAAGGTAGTATATATGTTTTGAAATGACTAATCAGTGAGTTACACAACAAATATACCTAGTACCCTTAAGCCCTAAAATTTGTCACTACATTAAGACAATGCTAGTTGCAAATGACCTATTATAGCCTATAAGATACCTTACACAATGTATCTTTGGACAATAATAATTTTGTAATCCTTTGAGATGATTCTATTTATCATTTCATAAACATTGGCAAAGTCCATACATGTTAATGATTTTCAGAATGTTTAACAATTTGGTTTCCTTAAAATTTACCTTTGGTTTATATCACTGAACCATGGACAACATGTATCAATCCTATTCCACTTCCTATCATTAACAAAAACTGATTTTGTTCATTTTAAATTTATGTGTGAGATCAAAGTCTTTGAGACCGATGCCTTATTAGGTCACAAAGTTACATTTAGCCATTAAAACTAATAAACAAGAAATTTCAATGAGGACATGACATACAACAACCACATCTACCTAAAAATTCTTCTTCAAACTTACAAATATTCAACTATAATAATAAAGAGAACATTATAATATAGTTTGCATTGTATTAAACTTTTGCAACACTTGTCAAATTAGAGTTGCAGTCACATCAATAAATGTGAAGGAATATACCTCACAAGAAAGAAGGCTTGTAATAGTTCTCCACCCAATAATTCTTTTAAAACATTTACATTTGACTAAGGAGACATGTGAATACATATATCTACTATAGTAGTTGCCTCTCTGCAAGTTTCAAAATACTCTACCCTAATGGTGAATGAACTAACATTCCTGAATTCCTAGAATACTCTACACTTTAGTTTTTTGAAAACCCAAACTGACCAACCTATAAAATGAATATATAACTCAAATTTATAGATGTGTCATCACGAAACTTGATTTTGGAAGAGAAAACATGGTTGTTTACTATAGAGATCTATCATGCCTTACATGTCTATCATTAATGCTCTACATAGAAAACACCCTCTTCAAGATTTGGAAACACATCAAGGAGTGTGTAAGATCATATTTTATACATTTTCCATTATTCTTAGCATCAACGGAATTCAAATTTGAGTGTATAGAGAAAATGAGAACTCGTAAAATTAATTGAATACTCGACCTAGAGATGACGCATGAAAATTGAGTCTTGTAATCTCAGTTGCAGCAGTAACTAAGGCATGGCATTACTACTTTTTGTCTCCCTTGAATTCATGCTTTTAGAAATAAACAATGATTTTTGGGCATTAACATATCTAGCACAAGCATAATTTAATGCATCACATTCATGGTGAATGCATTTTAGGTAGGTGAAACATGAATAGTAATGTGTGACTTGTTCCTTTCCTTCTTAAGGCACTTCAAAAGTTTCAAAATATAATAAAATAATTATAATTATAATTTTGAGCCCATACATAATTTAAAAATCATATTGAGCCACTAAGCAGGTCAAAAAGGAAACCATTGCAAAGCACCACAAACCTTTAGAACCTTAACAAGGCATAAGATATTTTCTAAACAAAGGATCCATTAGAGAAAACCAAAAAAATAGAAACCAATAAAGTAATTAAATTCATATCGTTTATACATAGGGGTCAAAAGAAATCTAAGTGGATAAGAAAATAGGACTTAACAAAGAACTATTTGACACTAAAATATTGGGTCCTAACAATTTGAAACAACTATTTTCAATGAGTTAAGTTACATGATGACATCCTTAAAACTGGCAAAATATCAATATTCATTTTAAGCAAAAAATGCATTATTCATGTGCAAGCATTCATTACCCAAAATTACAACAAGGGGGAACATACTAACACATATGTAGTGTCAAAAAATTTCACCCATGTTTTGTCCCCCTTTATTTATTGGACCTAATTAAGTCCTTAATTTCCTAAAATTATGCATTCCAAGGCCTATTTTTACCACTTTCTAAAGGATTGCAAGCATTGGATAAATTCAAACAATTAATGTTTTGATCCTGACACTAAAAGTCCTAGAAGATAGGCCCAAGACCCATATGACCATGGGTGTATGGGTCCCCCTATCTTGTTGAGGACCAATTTTGAATATGTTGTTGGTGGTATTTTAACATTCAAATTTCAAATTTCAAGTGTCGGCTTTTAGGATCTAATTTTCAGGAAATTAGCACAATTGCATATAAATGCCTAGTTATTTTATAATTTGAAATCTATCTAGCATTAAGCACACTATTGAGAAAATACTATTGTCAAGAGAAAATCAAGAGCAACATTTCAAAGCATTATTGCTGCAATTCAAGATCCAATGTATCATGTCTAAGTTTATGTGTGTTCATATTAATTGTTTTGTAAAGGCTAACCCTTTTTGTAAGTCTCCAAAGCATTCAAGCATTCAAGCAAGCAAGATCCAAATCCTTGAGGTGATGTACATGATTTCATTCCTTCAAGGAAGTCATTGAAGGGTGGTGAGTTGCATCATTTTGTGACTTTTCCATTCCTTCCTTTCAATTATCATTGACATTGCCATTATGGAAGTGGAAACACTTACACGGGGTTTGACTAAGGTAAGCCCCTAAATGGCCCAACATTTTATTTTTGAATTTGTAGATTATAGGTTTAGAGAGCATTGAGGAAGGATTGAAAGCAAGTTTTCAATTGTTACATTCAAAGCCCTAAAAGTTTTCAAGCCACGACAACTCACCTACAAAATTACGTGACATTCTGACAACTCTGCAACTGGGAAACAAAAGGTCAAATCCAGAATCAGAGTACTACAAAATCAATTTCAGGACCCCTTATCAGGGACCCATATGCCCCTAGGCATCTGTGGCTTGCTTTGCATGTCAAATCTAACTTTTTATGACAAGGGCACACCATCTGACACTTCCTAGATCTACATGCAGCTTATTGTTTCAATCAGTGTATTTCCAAAATATTACATTTATAATATTAGGTCAGATAGCTCAATTGGGTTAATCATTCCAAATCATTTCTAATTCATTTTCAAGGCCCCAAGAAGGGAGATCCAAGTCTAAATGGCTCACCTTCATAGTTGATAGTCAATCTATTCACCTTGTTGATCTTCATTCTTAATGAAACTTTGAAAAAGGAAGCTAATTGATCATAGGTTTAGGTGAGCCCTAGATCTAGGTTTTGCATCATATTGTCTTGCATTTTTCATTTGGGTCTCATAGTTGCATCATAAAAACTTATAAAAATCCAAAAAATTGTACCTCATATTACATCATAGCTTGCATTAGGGTGTGTTTTAGTCATTTAGATACATTTTTCATTCCAAATTGCATTCATAATTGTTCATTTTGTTCACACATTATCATACATTGGCATTTGAATCACACTGAGAAATTCTGGGAAAACAATGACTATCAGAATTGTTTGCAAATAGCAATAGAAACCTTAAACAACAACTTAAACATTCAATTTTTTAATTTTCAAACCTCCTACCAAGGACTCAAACACCCCCAGGTGCAAGTGCATCAACAAGCTTTTTCACAATTGTTTGTCTTAGTCTACTCATTCTATAAGGTACTTGCAGATATCTGTTTTGGAATCAATAATTGCATGTTTTTAGGCAGTTGGAATCCAGTTCATAAAGGTGAAAGAAAGTGCATTGCTTGTGTTTCAAAATTGCATCAAAATCATCATTTCTAGGCCTTGTATTTTAAAATCAGTCAATTATTACATTTCATATCTAAAATTTTCATTCATAACTTATTCAACATTCTTGCATACTTTCATTTTACATCAAATTGGCATAAATTAAGCAAATTTTGGGAAATTACTTATTGTTACAATTGTTTGCAAGTAGATGCATAATCCTCAAGCAGTGTAAAAATCAATCAAACTTTGAACTTTTAGAACCCATGTTGAAGACTCAGACACCCTTAGGTGACTCTGTCCTATTTTTTGTGCATAAGTCAACTTTTTGTGACTGAATACTCTCGGGAGCCTTTGTCTAGATTTGATGTTTGATTGTTCTTCACCTGTTGCATAGTAGTATGAACCTTAGTACAAGAATTATATCATCATGATGGCTCAATGTTTTGGTAAGCTTTTGACCTTTTTGAAATCTTTGGTGTATGTTTCAAGTTGTGTGTTTGGCAATGACCCTAATGTTGATAATGACAATCATGATACTTCATCTCCTATTACAAGTATTTTTGAGGTCCTAGGTCAAGATGAAGAGAGCATGCATGAATTCTTACAAGAGTTCTTTGTGTAACCTTGAGAATAATGTAGCCTTTTATCCTTCAATGTAATGGCCTACTACCCCATACCAACAACATCCTACCATGCCACCACTTGAAACACTCACTTTGTTACACCCGAAAACTTAATTGAAAGGAATACCTCAAACAACATGCATGGATAAACCTATCAATAACAATCACAAGGAAAGCACATCAACCAACCCTCCATCATATGAGCATAAGATTACAAACACACCCATTAACTTAGAAAAAACTTATGGAAAAGGCTTTAGAATCTTAAGAAAAAAATGATGTGACATAAAGAATGAGTATGAATTCTAGTCTCTCTTGGAACAAACACCATCTGAAGATGCTAAAGGATTAGGTTACCAAGATCCTCCAGTATCACAACAATCATCTTAGCCACCAACCAAGAAATACAAACTTAAAAAGTTACCTCTCCTAAATCCTATAACCAAGACTGAAAAGACCTTGGACACACTTCTCAAACTAGAACACATCACATTGCCACCCATCCATAGATGAGAAGATAAGAAAGGAAAGAGTACAAACATGTCTTATTGTGCATATCATAGAATTGGACATCTTACTAATGAATGTCGTGCTTTAAAGAAGAAATTAAGTGAGTGTGATCCTTATGGGAAATAAATTGAATATATAATACATTAAAATTCATTGTTCTTTTCTCCTTGCCATGTGGTAGTTGTAGTGTCACAACATGCTCACTACCATCCATGAGGGTATAAAATAGGATTTATGCAATCATCCTTTATTTTGCAAGGAGTAGCACATCATAATATGTTTGGCTCACCTTTGTCCTTACACTTGGAGAGCAAGGGGTTAGGTAGCCTTGTCCTAGGTGTATTCCTTCTATTAAGGGATTCCTCTTTATCTCCTTAAAATGTTAGTGTACCAAGTACACTAACATTTTAGGGGGGCATATAGTCCCCCGCTCATTATTTGCATAGGAATAGTCCCTTCTTAGTGATAATAGCATATATTTCCTAGGAAGTGTGACCTTATTTTATATGAGTGTCTCTTTCATGGTGATATTGGACTTGATATCCCTCAAGAGTGTGACCTCTCTTGGCATATGATGTTCCCCTTGGCGGCAATGTTATGGCTAGTATTCCCTAAGGCATGAATTTTTTTTCCATGATTAGTCCTCTCTTGGTGGTGATGTCATGAGTGATCCCCTAAGGTATGAACTTTCGTAGATTAAGCAAAACCCCTTTGTTATTTTTATCATCTCTTGTGGTGGTGTTGATATAGCATCCCTTGAGGTTTTTGTTGGGAATATTGTCATTGATGTCAAGTTGAGAAGGAAGATGGTTTAGATTGTCATTGACGTCAAGGTAAAGCATGAAGATAAGCATGACTGAAGATAACATATTCATGTGTAATGTCCCATCTTCTTGATCAAAATTTACACTCCGAGAAGATTTCATATTTTTGATCAATAATATCTCCTCATTAGTGGTTGTTCAAAGATTATAATGGACATATACATTGGTTATGACGATAACAACAAACGACATCAATTTATATCATTTCAAAATTCAGAATTCCTCTTGTTGATTGACACTTTACTTAATACGGCATGAAGTTCCCAATACAAGAATCCTCCTTGACTTCTGATATTGGGCATTCTAAATCTATGCATAAGTATGTAGGTGGTATATCACCTTGAATATAAATAACCTTATTATGAAGAGCATCAGATAGGAAAATACAAAGGATATCGTTCATCAGGAAACCTATGGTAAAAAAAAAAATACTATTGGGTTCGAAGTCTTAAAGGAAACGTAGCTTTGGAGGTATTGTGAGAGCTGTCTGGAGGTCCTTTGACACTGACATGGAGTTCCAAATATCACATGGAATAAATATTCATTCCACCTGTTGTTGAATAAATCGACATCAGTATTTATTCCTTTCATCACTGCTATTTGTATTACCCACCAGTATAAATGGAAATCAGTATTCTTTGTCGCCATTACAAGGACATTGCACTAACCACTTGGAAATCATCGAGTGTTTGAAGATAGCTAGTAATCAAAGATTTGGAACCACCGAGTCAACAACTATCAACTTTATCATCGTGGATTGAATGTTCAATATAACAATATTAATAGCATAACACATTAGGATGATTATTGTGAGTCTGATGTTGCAAAGTCAAAATATGTCATAGATGAGTATTTAGAGACAAATTATTTGGGGATGTCGAATACCACCACACTATATGGGAGGAGTAGCACTTAAAATATTTCCATCTTTGTGGATGGTGATATTGCAAAGAAGAAAACATCGATCAAGAAAGAATGCGATACTAAGTAAAGATAAACTATTAGTAATAAAACAAACTTCGAATTAAAGACAACTATAATGCGACTACTAGTAAAGATAGTAGTGTTAGCCAAGAGTTATGATTATTGGAAATAATAAGAGTCATGACTAATCGATAAGTCACAACCTTTCAAAAGGGATGTATTTAGTGTGGAGAATGAGAATATAAGTCGGATCAAAAATAAATTATGTCGAGTGAGCCTTGGAAGTGATAACAAACATCACAAAGAAGGAATAGAAGAGTGAGTGGATGGGCGTGTAAAAATCGAACAACAAATTATATTGTTTGAGAGTGATAATGTGAGATAGAAGAGAAAAGATAAAGAACTTGTGTGGCATTAAAGAAGCATCATATATCATAAAGGAGAATGAGAGTGTGAATGATTGTGAGTATGTAGATTAAAGCAGATCCCATGCTGTTTAGAGGAGATCAAGAAAGAAAGATTAAATGTGAAATTATCATTGATAATTACCTCATTTCGGAGAACCAAAGAGAAGAAACTATTGAATATCTTTCAGATTAAGTGTAGATTTAAGAAAGAGATCTACAACAGTCTTGAGCAGTTTTTTATAAGAGAATTTATACCATATTTGTGAGAAAGTTAAAAAGTAGCATTACAACAGAGTGTTGAATTAGAAGATTTCATAATACATACACAGCATATCAAGAGATTTAGAAGAATAGATATTAAGGAGTATATTTGCAGATTTCATGAAGGAATTGTGAAAAGTGTATGAGTAGATTTGTGAAGACTCTATGGGAAAATTTGGGTAGATCTCAAGGCAGAGAGTGGTGCAGGCCCACCCACAGGTCTTCATGCCTCCAACGGGTCAAAAGTTGGCATTTTTTTTTGTTTTGGTATTTTTCATGTAATAAGGTCTTCAAAGACCATTTCATGCTTGTAGGAGTCTAGGTTGGCTCATTAGGTGTTAAGGTAGTTTGTCAATGCAAAGTTGTCAAAGTTGCACATTGTTAAGCAAATTTTGCACTTTTGGTCATAAAGGTGAACATAATGATGTTGTGTTAGTATTTAATTTGAAAATTGGTTAGGGACCATTGGAAAATGATATTAAATGTTTAAAATTACCTTTTTTGGTCAAAGGAAAGGCTGGTTGATGAAATCTTAAAATTGGAGCAATAAAATATCTCTATTTTCTGTAAATCTCAATGTTTTTTAACTGTTCTTTAATATAGTATATATCTGTACGATCCTATACTAACTCAAAATAAAATGTGGATGATAGGGAATTGAGTATACTCTCATTTTGCATTCATTGCATGTGATTTCATTGTGTTTTGAGTGAGTTGTGTTGTTTTTACTCCAGATTGGTCTAAACCCTAGATAGGGTAACCAAGAAGAAAGAAAAAAATGTAAATCTTTCCATTCCATCGATAGAAACTCCTAAAACTCGGTGGAATGGCTTGTGTAGGCTTGTTCTTTGATTTCCAATTTTTTGGGAAATAGGAGATTTGGTGTGCACGCATGGAAGAAGCATGAGGGTCTGATATCTTCATGCATTAGACTGAGTAATCCTAGTAGATTGGTGAACTTTGTTGTTTGCAATTTGTGGAATGATCTATGGGTTGTGAGCAGATGTTTGAAGTCATGTAGGATGTGTTTGAAGCTTTCGAATGAGAGTGAAGTCACTAGAAAACAAAAACCCTACTACTACCAAGCCACATTGTGCCATTAGGCCTAATTTGAGTGAGGATAGTCAAAATTTGGAGCCTTCCCTACAAAGTGACCCCACCTGATTTTGAGATCTATTTAAGAATGTCCAAAGGGTATATGGAAATTTCCTTACATTTGGAATTCTATGTGTGCCCTACAATTTATGTCCAAAAAGCCATGTTTGAAAGGCTACAAGGTAATATGAGGGTTTGTGAAGGAAAGACACAATTTGATGAAAAAATGAACTTGTGAGTAATTGTTTGTGTGACTACTGAGATTGTTACCCCTAATTTGCATCAAATTAGCATCATAGAATAGGTTTGTATGAAGAGGGGAAGATTTCAAGTGAAGAAGAGAAAAATAATCCTCCAAAAGGGAATCCAATCATCAGACAGATGAATGAATTGAAGAAGAGACATGCCAAAGAGATGAGAGAAATGAAGGAGAGGCTTGCTGCATTGGAAACAATTTAGAAAAGAGGAATGGTCATAGGAGAATTGAGTGACCAAGAAAAAGGGGAAGAGGAAAGTTCCCAAGGAGGGTTCAAGGAAGAGATGGATCCTAATGACTTGAAGATGGAAAATTTGTTGAAGGAAGTCAAGGGAGAAGGTCCGAAAATCAAGATGGATTTACTAGTATATGGAGGAAAATTGGATAGTGAATAACTCCTAGATTGGATAGGAGCATTAGATAACTACTTTGAATATGAAGATTTGCCAGAAGAACAAAGGGTGAAGTTGGCCAAGACAAAGTTGAAGGGCTATGCCTTACTTTGGTGGGAGTATGTACAAGATGAAAGGAGAAAGAAGGGCAAGTCTAAAATCACATCTTGGGATAGGATGGTTGCTAAAATCAAAGGAAAATTCCTACCTGGTGACTATAACATTCAATTATTCAAAAGACTTCAAAACCTTAAGCAAAATGATATGGATGTGTAGGCCTATACTAAGGAGCTCTACAAATTGAGCATAAGGGTAGGCCATGTAGAAGATGATGTGGAAAAAGTGGAAAAATAATTTAATGGGTTAAGATACAACCTTCAAGATGAATTAAGCCTCACCAATCCAAGAATGGTGGAAGAGTGTTACCAATTGGCCATCAAGGTTGAAGATAAGTTAAGGAAAAGTCAAGAAAGGAAAAGTAGGGGTAGAGGAAGGAGTTCTAGAGGAAGAGGTATGTTTGTTGATTCAGGTCAATCATATGAGAGTCAAGGAGAGACACATAGAGTTCAAGAACAAGTTGTAGATTCAAGAGGTGGTTTTAGTGGAAGAAGATCAGATTCTAGGGGCAGATTTGGAGGCCAAAGAGGAGGTTCAAGTGGTTTTATTGGGAAGTGTTATAAATGCAACAAATTTGTAGGCCACCAAGCATGGTAGTGCATTGAGGAGCAACCATCTACTTCTGTTGGAAGAGAAAGAAGAAATCAGATTGCACAAGGTGGAGATGATGGTGAGAGTGTACATTCTTCACCACATGTTGAAGAACCAGAGATTGGATAGTTTTTTTTTATGGGAACTCTAATCAAAATTCCAATGGAGAAAAAACTGACACAAAGAAATTCATTCTTCAGGACTACATGTAAAATCCAAGGTAAGTGTTGCAAGGTTGCTATTGATTCTGGTATTACAGAAATTTGGTTTCTCTTGAAATGGTTGAGAAGTTGAAATTACAAAGGATTCCTCATGCTACTCCCTACAAGGTGTCTTGGTTAAACAAGGGGCAACAAGTAGTTGTGAATGAAAAAAGCTGGGTAGATTTTCACATAGGGGGTTATAAGGATAGGGTCTGATGTGACATAATACCAATGGATGTTTGCCATTTTCTTTTGGGAAGGTCTTGGCAATATGATAGGAATGCCAAGCATGATGGTAGGAAAAATATATATGCCATAGAGAAATATGGAGTTTCCTACACCCTTACACCATTAAAAGAGGAAGGTCATGAATCACAAATGGGTTCTAGTGCTATGTTGGTGAGTGAAAAGGAGTTTGTACACATCATAGAGAAGGAAGACAAAAATCCAAAAGTGGGGGTAAGGGTGATGTTAATGAGTCAAAAGGAGTTCCCAAAGTTCATGAAAAAGGAAGAGGTAAGTAATACAATGGTGAGGAAACCTAGGACTGTCCTAACATCAACAAGCATTGAAGAGTTGCCTTGGGAAGTTCAAGATGTATTGAAGGATCATGTGGACATAGTAGTTGTTGAAATTTTTGACCTCTTGCTTCTATGGAGAGATGCTAGTCACTATATAGATTTGGTACTAGGGGTTGGTCAGTCATATACAGTAGCCTATGACAAACAAAATGAAGAATGCAATGTGTCTAAAGAAAGAGATGGTGTCAACATAGATGATGTACTTGTTTGGAAGGTTGCAAATGAAAGGAATTTGGATGCTAAAGGAAAGAGAATTGTTTGGAAGGAGATTGTAGATTTGAGAAAGCAATGCTTGAGGGGAAAAGGAAGTATGGAGAAGCATAATGAACAAACTAAATTGTAGATGGAAGATGGACAGTTAATCAAGCAACCACTACAAGTGGAGCAGCAATCGGAAGTTGCAGATGATAGTGTAATGTTGAAGGTACCAAGGTTAGCATGAAGGAAACTAATGTGAAAAGAGACAAGGAAAATGCCACTGATTGGGAAGATCCAAAGGAGAGAGCAACATTAAAAATTGCATATTTGGGTGATGTAGGTTGTGTTGTGGACTCTTAGCCAAAGCCCCTTCCAAATCTGAGAATTGATGGCATTGACAAGTGTAGACATTGAAAAATGTCCTAATCAATATCATACACTTAAACCAAATTTACTAACATCATTTCCTCTTTAACCCATCCTCTTTTCACTTAATTAATTTAAATAGCCAAGCTATTTAATTAATTACATCATTTTCATCCATTAACATAATTAATTTAATCGGGTTAATTCATCCCTTTTCATGCTAACATGGCATCTCATTAAATTAAATACATCAAAATATTTAATTTAATTCCCTAAGTCATCTTATTTACTTAAATAACCCTAAGTTATTTAATTAAATATCATTCCATCTCTCCCCCATTCATTAAATCATTTAATTTAATGAATATCACTTTGATTCCTCCAAATCCCCTAATTGCATGATTAAACCTTGTTTAATTAGAAATTAAACTAGTTAACTTTCCTCTAAGCAAAGGGAATATTCCCATGGAATATTCCTTCTCCCATTTTTGCATAATTAATAATTTCTTTTAATTTGAAAAATTCCTTTTTCCTCACTTATGAGAATATTCCAAAAGAATAGTCGTATTCCTCCATCATTTGAAAAAGGGATATTTTCACTTGGCTTCTTGAGCAATTTTTAACCTTCAACCTTTTGAACAAGTCACCTTTGATCTGTGTGAGCAGGTCAAAAGTGTGCTTGTTTGAGACAAGTGTGAACCCTTGATTAAATTCCATCATGTATTCTCATTCGTTGATGAGAATCCATGATCCATGCCTCTCATCTCCTTCATCTTGGACCATTGATTAATATTTTTAATCTCCACCCTTCATTCCTCATTTGCTCTCCTATAAATAGGTTACTATTTGGAGACAAATGGATCCATCTTTCAATTGCAAATTCATGTTGTTGAATTCACTTACATCCATACACTCATATTTACTCACTTTTTAGCTTATCTTAGTTAAATTTAATTGCATCATAGCTTAGAACATCCATTAATGGCTTCCATGCATCCATCTTAACTTGTTTATAAATTAGGGTTTTTCATCTTTTAGCATAGAATTAGCTTAGCAATAGCATAATCAGTGCATTTTTAGCATAAAATCATGGTAACTTAGCTTGCATCATGTTTATTTTTAGCATAAATTAGGTTTTCATACATCAATCAAAATGGTTTCATTGATTCTCTTCCATAGAATCAACTGAAACAAACTCACTAATCACGGGATTGGGAAAGGGTCATTGTTTCACATCAACACGACACCAATTCCAAAATAGAATAAGTTTCAAATGGGTTAGATTAGAAATTTAACTATTTTTTGTGTAGTTTGTAGCTTTCATTTTCAATTAAATGCTTAGTTTAGATTTCCAATTTGAATGATCTTGTTTGTAGATTTAGGTATGTTTGGTGAAGTTATGCTTTGATTCATCATGAGTCAAGCATAATCGACCCTCACCGACATTCCCTCGTCTCACATTTTGGTGCTAGATGGAGGGAAAACCATTAATCTAACCATTTTTTAGTTTGAATTCCATTTTATGCTATTTTGCGGGACCTAGCGACGCCCAAATTACAAACATCAATGCTATTTCAATAGCATCGCCATATAGTGATGCCCTAACAATTTGAAAATTTGATGTTGAATAATGCTTTGACCCTGATTTAAATCTAGTGACACATATTTAATCTAGAGGTATCAAAAATTTTAAACGGTGACACTCAAATTAACCAGTTTGATGCTTTCAAATTTCAAACTGTGATGCTAACATGAGCAGCAACGCTGAGCAAAATACCAATGTTATTGTGCTCACTATCTCTACCATAGAGTGACGCTTGTTTTCACCAAAGCGACGCCCATACTTCAAACTATGACACTATTGTTTTCAGTGACGTCCAGCCAAGGTAAGAAATTTCATGCTTGTTTTTTCAACATGTGACTTAATTTCTTGGATTTATTTGGCCACTGATGCATGTCTTACTATGTTTTGGTTGTTAGGCTAATAGGGTTTTGCAAGTTTTAAAGACAGGGAGCGAAATTGAAGAAAGTATTTTCTATCTTAAATTCTATAATTGTAATAAGCATTTGACACTTTGGGGCAATTATAACTCAATTTCATGCTTTCTAATTTTTTCTTTAAGAAACACACTAGAGTTCAATTGGGTTTAAAATGAACACTAAAAGTTGGAAAAAATTGAACCTTCACATCATCATTTTACTTTGGGCTTAAAATTGAACAAGACAAACTTCATTTTTCAATTGGTGCTTAAAATGAACTCTTCACTGCTTTGAAGGGTTAAAATTTACAATTGTTTGCTATGTTTTGTGGTTTTCAATGTTGTTAGTGGATGTGTATGAAATTCTCTCACACCATTTGGACACCTTGAGAAACAGAAACATTCTCTAACACTTTGCAAGATCACCTACATGCTTCAATTGGGTTTAAAATTGAACAATCATGCTAGTGTGAGAAAGACATTGTGTGTGTTCCTTCCTTGCGCTTTACGCGAATTGGGTGGTCGAACTACAAGTGTACTCCCTCACTTTTGTTATCTTTAGAGGGGCCTGCCTAAGAACAATTCAAAGGTGACTCCAACCAATTTTTCACTCGGGCCAGTATATAAATGGATAAGACTAAACTATCAAGTCCTCGTGGTATGTAGGCCTTAGCCATACAATGTCTTTTAGAACAGGTTACTACTGTAAAAAGTATAAGATCCCATAGTCGGATTGATTAAAGCATTTAGTGGCTTGTTGGACACTCACAAGGTGCCATGTCCCCGATTACCCTTACTACAACCCATTTCTTTAGCAAGAATCCTAAAATATTTGTTGGTGCAAGAATGGTCATTCTAAAGTTGCCCCACATTTGTACTATTCAATTGTAGAAACCAAAAAATTACTTTTAATATCTGTATTTTAAGGATTTTTAGATTTGGTGGTCCCAAGAAGTGTGTGTCATGGAGGGGAGCCAGTGTTGCCAAATCTCTAACTATTCTCATTGTCTAGTGTTTGGAGAAATCCTAGTGTGGACTCAACAAATATTGTCATTTCTATCCTAGGATTGTAAATGATTGTGAGTTAGTTTAACACTTTGCTTGGTTTCAAAACGATACAAAATAAACATTCACTATCATCCCCAAAATTTCAAACACTTTGGCTTAAATATGGACTTCTTGAGTTAGCCTTGATATTACTGCTTGTCCTAAGGATTTATCCTTAGCGATTTCAAAATATCTTGACATTAATCTCAAACCCATATTTTCCCAAAGACAACATAGGAAATTATGGCTTTAATCTCATAATTTTCACGAAATGGACATTGTGAAAGTTATGGTGTTTTTGACATAAACATTTAGTTTGGAAACACAATCAAGACAAGTGTTTGTGGTAAAAGAAACTCACTTAAGCAAGATAAATTGACACAAATTGAACCCCACATGACCATTTGGCGTTCAATCGCTCTAATTGCACAAACAAACCTTGCATTCGCTATCATAAAAGGAAAAAAATGCAAACATTGAATCCAAAATCATTGGGTCCTATTTCCAAGAAACATTTGAGTTCTATTTTACCAAAATCATTGAGTTCTTAGGATTTGGTCACTGTAGAGGTATAACATTTTTCTCACTACCTTGGTCTTGCAAAACAAAGGTTCATTCTAGGTCAACATTGGGTCAAACATTTCACTCACCCCTTCATGAAAATTCATCCTTTATCTCACCAAACTTTACAAAAAATTTGAATACACCAACACTTTGTGACTTAAACATCAAATCAAACCAACCCCCTAACTTGGCTATTTTGTATGTGAAATAAATCCTTTTCCATACACTTAGTTAAATTAGTTATCATCTTTTGAACTAGTTTATCTTGAAGGTCACGAGTCTACCCTAAAGATTCTCAAGTTTATAAACATCCTTTATCCAAACATCAAATATCAAACATCAAACTCTTAAGTCAAAAGTGTTGTCCCAAAATGTTTGCAAAGATCACTTTTCGCATCATCCACCTTTTCATCTCCCATTATCATCATTTCTCCCAAAAGACTTAGAGCGTCCCTTCTACCTAGATTTGAGTCAACTAGAGAGTTCAAACATTACAAATATCAACACACCTCTCCTATCATTGATCCACAATCTATGGTTACAACAAGATCACAACACAAGAGAATCATGGAGAAAACCAAAGTCTAATCTATCATCAGTGATCCCAATCCTCAAGAATTCAATCCAAGGAGTTATTCTACCCCCTCACAACAACCATCATCTCCATCAAGGCCACATAAGATAGAAGAAATCATGAATAATCCATTTGAGTTTACAAGGGAGGAACTTATGGAACATCAAGCCTTTGAAAATGTTGCTACTATCTCCCCAAAATTTGTAGTACAAAACTTAACACAAGGTTTCACAACTCCATCGCTAGGGCTAAATCAAACCTACATTCCTAGTCTTGCAACTAGCCTTGCTAAAGATTTTGGTCACACCTCACCATTTGAAAGTAGTGCACTTGTGGGTATCCTTGACACTAACACTCCACCCCCAACAACCGCTTGGACACCTACTTTTGGTGTTCCTCCTATTCCTGGAGCTCCAAAACAACTACACACACCGCTTGAACTTCATTATTCCACCCCCACTTTGAAATTTCGGGGACACCATTCCTCATCCAAACCTATGAGTACCACAAGTGTTCCCACCATAATGCAAAGTGGTATAGACCAAGTATCTTAAAACCACATGCAAGGGCATGTGACTACTATATCACAGAACCAACCCTTAACACAAATAGGGACATCTTTATCAATCTTCGAAGTACCTTGATCACAAATCCCTTTTTTACATCTTTTGCACAAAGCAATCCTCAAAACATAGGACAAGGGAATCTTTTCAATCAATGGACTCAAGGTCCTAGTGTGTCATTACCATTGCAAAATTTAACGACATCATATTTTCCCACAATCCCCTTTACTATGCCAAATCAATTGAGACCTCAAACATACATTCCTCCACCTCATTCTACCATATTACAAGGAATGTTGAACCAAGGGAACCCTCCACCTTTCACTAGCAATCCACTACCCACTCAAAACATCAATATCCATAATCCTTCATAGATGTCTCAACAACCGCATGATCCCACATTAAAATAACATGCCTTAGCTTTACAACAAGCACAAAAATCCTATCAACAAGTCATCCAACAACAACAACAAGCAACTTTAGCAGCTCAACAAGCAACCTTGGCACAACAACATCAAGCTTAGCAAGCAACCTTAGCACAACAAGTAACATTAGTAGCACAATAAGTCACAAAAAAACATCAAGCACAACAAGCAGCTTTATTAGCACATCAACAATAGCATGCCCAACAACAAGCCCTAGTGGTGCAACAACAATAGCAAGCTCAACAACAATCCCTACTAGCTCAACAATATTCCCACCAACAACAACAAGGTTCCTATTATCCTCATTTGAACATTTTCAATCTAAAAACATTAGGAACATATGTATCATTACCCCCATCATCTTCACAGAATATCACACCATCATACACCCCATACAACTCATCTGTCATCCCACCATATGTTCCTCCACCCAACCTGCAAGATGATCTAGCATCACAATTGAAAATATTCTCATAGGAAATGCAGGACCTTTGCATGGGCAAGAAAAAGAAACCTCATACATAGAACTTGTGTCCTTACCCATTTGACCAAAACATAGCAATGATACCATTCCCTCCTGGTTTAGAAATCCCCAAATTTGACAAATATAAAGGGAGAGGAAGTCCAGTAGACCGTATAAAAGAATTTAATGTCATGTGCATGGAGGTGGCTTACAATGATTCCTATCTAATGTGCCTCTTCCCTCGAAGTTTAATAGGTCATGCTATGGATTGGTTTTCTCATTTGCCTCTTGGTATCAAAACTTTTCAAGAAATCACTGATAAATTCATTGATCACTACTTCTTCTATCTTGACATGGATATTAGTCTAGAAGAATTATACACTCTTAGACAAAATCAAGGAGAAAATTTTGCTAATTTCTTACAACGATGGAGACAAAGAGCTAGTAAAATGAAGTTGCCTCTTCTTGATGAACAACAAGTGGGAATCATCATAGCCATCTCGATCCAAATCTATCATTCCACTTGAAAATGCAATGCATCACATCATACGATGAACTAGCCCTTAACATTGAAAGAGCCCTAATCTCACAAGGAAATACTCAGGCTTACAAAGACAAATGTCCTTCAACTAGTTCAAATGAGAAACCTTGTGTCTGGGCTAAGAACAAAAATGTAACAAATGATGGTGTAGTTGATGCTAAGGTAGTCCTAAGTGCTCCTAAACCTAATAACAATCAAGTTGCTAACATCCAGCCGACTGTGCAACAAATAGTACCACCTCAAAACAATCAGATCAATAACACCAACATACAACAAAGGAAAACCACTAATAGGAATAAATATCCCAAATGCAAGTACACACAATTATCAGAACCTATCAAGATGATCATGAAGAAATTGGTAGAGTCAAATTTGATAACACTTCCCAACTTTGAAAACTACCAAGAACCACAAGAGAAGCCATCTTGGTACAATGAGCGTGATCTCTATGACTTCCATATAATAAAAGGGCACAAAAGAAAAAATTGCATGAAAATCAAGAATATCATCCAAGATCCCATACAAAATGATGCCATATCTGTTGAGGTACCAGCTAGGAACCAGGATCTCAAGATATACAAGAACCCTATGTTGGGTCATAACAACAACGACAAAGCTAAGGATTACACCACTACGTAACATAGCTATTCCAATGTAGTTTCCTTCTATGATAGTGTTATCACTATTGTAACCATCAAAGGAGCTAATACAAAATGTGGAGTCACCACATGACGTGGAAAAATAACCCTTGAAGGAGTCTCGTCTCAATCTAGGGTACAACCTACTTTGCCTACATCTAATCCTAGAAAGTAAAATCTTCTAGATCAACTTAAGTAGACCCCCGCACATATATCAATCTTAGAACTCTTAAGGTTATCCCCCGCACACAGGGAAATACTGGAAAAGGCCTTGTCTGAGTCATTTATTCTCGAGAACATTGATACCAATTAGTTTCAAGCTATGGTGGGGCATATAGAAAACCATCTTCTCACCTTCTCGGATCAAGACCTACTATCCCAACTATCTCATAACTGTGCTTTACATCTTGAGGTTTTCATTCATAAAAACAAGGTCAAAAGAGTCTTGGTAGATGGAGGTGTTGGTTTGAACATTTGTACCCTATAGTTGATCAAAAATATAGGCTATTCAGAAGATACTATTGAAAAGAAAAAAAGTACCACCATCAGGGCATATGACGATCAAGAACAGGTATCACAAGGAATTATTGTACTGCCAATCCAAGTGGGACATCTTATTGCAGAAACTACATTCCAAGTACTTGATCTTGATCTTCCCTATAACATATTGCTTGGTCAACCCTAGATTCATGCTCCAAAAGTTGTAGCTTCAACCAATCATTAGTGTGTGAAGTTTCCTTTTGAAGGCAGAGACATCATTATCCATGGAGATCGTGAGCCTTTCTATTATTGCAAAAGTCTTGAGGCCAAGTTCTATAAGATCCCAAAAATACCTAAAAATGATGAAGGGCCTACACCACCAAGCTCATTTATTGACCCATCGTCCCTAGCCTCTACCTCAACAAAAAAAATGCCTATTATGCAAAGTATACTTGACGTCAAAGCAGTAATCTAGGATGATGGTTGTGGAAACTACAAACTATTGAAAGACACCTTTCTTAGGAGAGTGACCTATTTCTCCTAAATCTCATGGGAAACCCACATCTAGCACCAAAGAACCCAAAACAATCAAGATGGCAGATACTACATTCACCAAGTGGGGAGATTTGAATCAAGAAGATATCAATGAGGAAGATATCTCTACACTTCTCTATCAAAATGAATGACCTATTCCTATTCTTCCTATGGAAGATGACAACATAGGCCTACAGCTAATGCAAAGCATGGGATATAAAAAAAATGAGAAGCTAGGATAGAACAACAATGGTTTACTAGAACCCCTCGTTCTTGAGAAACAAATACAAAATCTTGGCTTAGGTTGTACTACTAGCAAGGTCACACTTATTGGCAAAGGTATTTTTGCTAAAAGAGTTGAGGTTTCCTCTTGGTCACCTACATCACGTGATACAACCTTAGATGACTTTCCCCTTGATGTTGCTGACATATTTGAGAACAACACTCTCTTTATGATATCCATAACATCCTTTGTCTCAAGCAACCAACCAACTAAAATATTTCTAGTATACTCACAACTCATTGACATAGACCAACAAGGACCACCGATTCTAGATTTATTTGAAAATGATGAAGTGATGAATTCGTGGTCGTGACAACTTATCATGGGCAGATCATAAAGCAGGCTTCAACATAGAGCTCGATACAAGGGAATACTATGGGGAAATGATTGAATCCTTCAGTCACAAAATAAATGAAATGAAACTAACATGCAAATCCTTGAGTGAAACCCACCTAGTGACACTCTCTGATCCAAAAATAGTAAAAAAAATGACACATCTGACAGTGAAAACCTTTTTGAGGCATCCAAGGATGAGGGATCCGATATCCCCCTTAGTGCAATGCATCTAGAAAAGCCATTAGTACTAGTAGAAAAATCCACTCCAGTCAATGTGGGAACAGAGGAAGCACTTAAGATCATTTTCTATGTTGAATCATTGATAGTCGAAGAATGAAAGAACCTAACAACATTCCTCAAAGAAAGAAGAGCTAACTTTGCATGGTCATACATAGATATTCCAAGCCTTGATCCAGAAGTGGTTGTGCATCACTTAGCAGTCTATCCTAAAGCTAAACCAGTTAAGAAAAAATAAAGTAAAATGCACCCCCAGATAACACTCTTGGTTAAACTAGAATTACAAAAGCTTCTTGGTGTTGGATTCATCTGACCGATAGATTATCCTGAGTGGGTTTCAAACCTAGTACAAGTCTCAAAACCCATTGGGGGCATAAGAATATGCACTGATTTTAGAGATTTGAACAAGCCATGCACAAAGGATGATTTCCCTCTTCCCAACATCTATCTTATTGTGGATTTAATAGCTAGGCATGAAATTTTGTCACTCATGGATGGTTTTTTAGGCTACAATCAAATCATAATCATCAAGGAGGATCAACACAAAATTGTGTTCACTTATCCAGGGGGAACCTATTGCTGGAATGTGATGCCATTTGGGTTAAAGAATGCAGGAGAAACCTATCAAAGAGCAATGACCCTCATATTTCATGACATGATCCACAAAATAGTTGAAGATTATGTGGATGATATTTTGGAAAAATAAAAAAAGAGAAGTGAGCACATACAAGTCTTAGGATGTATCTTTGAAAATCTTGAAGAATACAAGGTACAGCTGAATCCAAAAAATTGTGTTGGGGGTAACATCAGGGAAACTTATTGGCTTCATTATTTCACAAAGAGGGATAGAAATTGATCCAACAAAGGTAAAAGCCATCTTAGACATGGAATTGACATAAAAATTGAAGCAAATGAGAGGATTACAAGGAAT
The DNA here is from genome assembly GCA_007258455.2 of Sequoia sempervirens. Lineage (NCBI taxonomy): Eukaryota > Viridiplantae > Streptophyta > Pinopsida > Cupressales > Cupressaceae > Sequoia > Sequoia sempervirens. The sequence goes on along the minus strand of VDFB02027862.1, from coordinate 56,591 downwards.
ATTGCAGTCCATCAGAAGGTTCATAGCACAACTATAGATAAAATTCACCCCTTTTCGCATCTCCTCCATAAAGGGATAACCTACAAGTGGGATGACAAGTGTGATAAATCTTTCCAGAAGATCAAAGATTATTTACTAACACCTCCATTTCTTGTGCCGTCAATACCAAACAAGCCATTGACGTTGTACATCTTAGCAACACTAGCAACACTAGGAGCTCTTTTAGCACAACATGATGAAAACGGAAAGGAAAGATCCATATACTACATCAATAGAACCTTGGTAGGCTATGAGATGAACTATTCACCCATTGAGAAGGAATGCCTAGTAGTAGTTTATGCTTCACAAAATTTTAGGCACTACATGTTGTCACGTCAAATCAATGTCATTACAAAGATTGATCCATTAAAATATCTGTTATCCAAAGAAAACCTCACAGGACGAATGGCTAAATGGGTGATGATCTTGATAGAATTTGACATAGAGTATGTGGAGTGTAAGGAAATCAAAGGAAAATTAATTACATACCAACTAGAAAAAGCACCTATCTATGATGAGAATCCTTTAATATCTGAGTTCCCAGACGAATCAGTGTTCCTTATCAATCTCACAACTCAATGGAAGATGTACTTTGATGGATCATTCACCCAAAATGGATCAGGAGTAGGAATTATTTTCATCACCTCTCAAGGTGATTGCATCCAAAAGTCATACATGCTATCATTTCCTTGTACCAACAACATTGTTGAGTACGAAGCCCTAATCATAGGTCTAAGGATAACAGTTCAGTGGTAGATTCAAGAGATGAAAGTCTATGGAGACTCATAGTTAGTTATCAACCAATTCAATGATGACTATCAAACTAAGGATGACAAGCTCACTCCTTACAAGAATATGGTGGAGAATCTCAAAGACCTTTTATAGACATAACTTTTGAGAAGATTCCTCGTATGAAAAATAGAGAAGTAGACGCCATGGCAACAATCAGATCACTACTATACATGTCGAACAACATCCTCCAATGTGAATTCTTGGTAGAAGCTTATCAGTATGTGCGTAAATGCATCTAGTGTCAATAGCATGGAGATATGATTCATGCTTCAGCTCAAGAATTGCAGCCGATGATCACACCATGGCCTTTTTCATAGTGAGGACTAGACCTCATAGGAAAAATAACTCCAACCTCATCCAATGACCATAAGTTTATCATAACCGCTACTAAGTACTTTACTAAGTGGGTTAAATCCATTCCTATGACCTACATAATGGGGAAGCAGATAACCAAGTTTATCTTGAATTACCTAATTTACTGTTATGGTTGTAGACACCTAAAAATAGTCTAGAGAATCTAATTAATCGAATACGCCTTATTTGATAAATTAATCTTAAATTCCTCTACTTAGTAAATAAATAGAAATATTTATTTATATTAAGTTCATTTATCAATTCTCCTATTTTTCTCTCCTAATTAAATAAAACAAAATTAAAAATTTGTTTTATTTAATTATTATCATTTTCATCATATTATTTCTCTAATTAAATAAACAAAATTAAAAACTTTGTTTTATTTAATTATTATCATTATTACTTCTATCTTAAAAATTAAATACACAATTTAAATAAATTGTGTTATTTAAAATCACATTTCTTCTTAATTAAATAAAGATTGCTAAAAATCTTTTATTTAATTATCATTCTCCTTTTAATTTAATAAAACAAACACTATAGTTTGATTTATTAAATTATTTATTCCTCCTTTTGCTAAATTTAAATAAATTAAAAATATTTAAATTTATGCAGAAAATTTATGCACTATTCACTCACCAATAAAATTAATTTCTCAAAATTCAAATTAATGGCACTGCCATTCACGTGGAAAGCTTCAGACAAACCTCGCAAGAAATTCTCTTCAACAACCTTCCACCCACCTTCCCTCTTATCTTGCTCGGTAGCTTCTTCATGGGGAGAAACCATTCTCCATGATCAGCTCCTTCTTCTCATCCCATGCCTTTTGATTCTCCAGGAAATCACAGCCTCATCCCGGTAATTGTACTGCCGTGAAAGCTATAAATATAGCTCTTAGGATACAAGAAAAAGATCCTGACTTATGCAATCTTACTCTGCAGGTTTCCAAAGCATTCAAGCATCCAAGCCATCCAACATTTCAAGCATTCATCCAGCATCCATCAAGCAGCAATCAAGCATCCAACATTTGCAGTCATGGCTGCCATTAGAATAGAATTTGCATATTTAAATCATATTAGAGTAGAATAGTTCATTTCTCATCCTCTAAGTGTCATTTTAATAGTTTAATTAGCTTACAAATCTGAGAGCTAAGTAAATTAGAGAAATCTTTAGAGTTAGAGAGCAATAGGATAGATTTATGAAGCTTCTTAGTTTAAATTAGTTTAAATTCATTAAGTTTTAGATGCAATATCTTATTTAGAAGCGTAGATACATTGTTTAGTTTGTTTTTCCCCTTCTACCGCATACAAATTGGCGCCCACCATGGGGCTTTACCCCATATTTTACTAAAATTTTGAAAATTGTGTCCTACAGGTATCGGCGTGAAAGTTTTTGCGAAATCGTGAGTTTTTGCAGGGCGCCGGTGGTCTGTTTCAGGGCACCGGGTTCCTGTTCCAGCGCGCCAGGTTACTGTTCCAGCACGCCCGGTTACTGTTCCAGCGCGTCCGGTTACTGTTCCAGCGCGCCGGGTTCCTGTTTCAGCGCGCCACCTTTTTATCTTTAAAGTCATTTCTTTTATCTGGATCCGATGCGTCCGCGGCCAGATTCTATTTCTGTCTTTTTGTTTGATTAAAATTTACCAATCCTAGGATAGAAATAGTTAAAATTTACCAATCCTAGGATAGAAATGGTTAAAATTTACCAATCCTAGATAGAAATGGATAAAAATTGATCAATCCTAGGATAGAAACGTCACATTTATTTTGTGGTTTAAAAATTGAACATCATGCTTATTATGGAGCAACATCTCCATATAGAGTAAATCACTTGTCTTTTGAGTTTTAAAAAGAACAACATTTTTGTTGTGATTGGGTGATAGGTTTATGCTCTCCCCTTAACTGGGTGCATCAAAATACTAGACTCACCATTTACTTTATGCAATTTTAAGCTTTCTTAAAACCTTTAGACAGGCCTGCCATAGTGGGAAAAAGTACTCACCCTACGGGAACGACCTGAGTGGGGACAGCCAAAAGCCATGGTATTCCAACCCACTTAAAAATTTATGTGAATTTGGGGAAACCCTCTTTCAACGGAAGTGTGTAGGATAACCATCCCCAAAATCTTTGTTTTAAAGATTGGGAGGTCTCTCGAGGGAGTTTATCCATTTGCCGCTCCGAACGGAAACCCTATCTAAGAACCTAGAAATAGAAGCACGCTTGTCAGTTTCCGAACATTGTAATACTCGGCGGTGCAGGGGCAGGGAAGAATCTACCCTCAAGCACTCACCATATAATTGCCAAGGACTGTTTGCTCAGGGGATCCAGTATCCACTTCCGTCACTCTGAGTACGCACCTGGAAAAGACAAAAACACGGGCGCCCTCTAGGGGTGACATGGCTGTGTGAGTCAACGCAATTCCAAGCTGTGGGCCGTTCGAGTATATAACGATGACCTTTTATCTCTAGGAGTGAGTCTATCTGAAGTGTTTTATCTTGTTATCAAACCAGTGAAAACCAAGAAGAATCATTGATTCTTGAGAACATACACTATTTGTTTAGATTCTAGGATTTTTAAAAGACAACCATTCTATTCTTGATTGCTGTGTTTTCTATCATTAAACTCAGATAAGATCATCACAAAAGAAAATCCTTAAAATCAAAGCACTTGTGGATTTCTCATGATTCGAGATTGGGTATCCACCAAGTTTGTCAAGAAATCTCTTGCCAAACGAATCTGAAAACCAAAGAAAACACTTGCATACAAACAACTCCTAAGAAAACAACGATTTCTGTATCAAAGCAGGAAAGTTCTACTCCAACATAGGACTTTTATTCATAGGTATCACGATTTCTCTAGAGGTTATACAGACGACTACGATGTAGCTCCCTTAGATTCACAAGCATATTTCCAAAGAAGAGCTCTTAGGCAACACCACAATCACAGTCAGAGAATTCGTCCAGAATACATCCCACAACCAGCCATCCAATATGATACCAAGCCAAGTGAGTTTCATAGAATAAGATAGTTTTTTTCTGTCTTAAACACCTTAAGGTTCTATTTTAGCGCGCCTGGTCTTTGTTTTAGTGCGCCTGGTCTCTGTTTCAATGCTCCCAGTCTCTGTTTCAGCGCTCCCGGTCTCTATTTCAGCGCGCCCAGTCTATGTTTTCAGCGTGCCCAGTCTCTGTTTCAGGGCTCCTGGTCTCTGTTTCAGCGCCCCGGTCTCTGTTTCAGCGTGCCTGGTCTCTATTTCAGTGCGCCTGGTCTCTGTCTCAGCGCTTTGTAGCTCTGTTTCAGTGCGCCCGGTCTCTGTTTCAACGTGCCCGATCTCTGTTTTAGCGCGCCATAAAATCAGAAAAATAGAGTTAATAGGATATTTTGTTAGTTTACCCATATCGATAACAAGGTTTTCATCAGTCCAGAACATTTTTTTTCACAGTCCAGAACACTTAAGTCACACAAAAGGAAAGCTTTACCCCTACAACTAGATCTTGCAGCATCTTGCATAGTGTCATTATCACCAAAATCTGAGATTTTCTGTCAAAGTTTCCCTATCAAGGATTTTATCATCCTTCCATCATGAAACTAGATAAGACTAAATCAGATTTTAAATCAACAACCTTGACACTTATCCAATCAAATCCAAGATCAAAGTCTAGAGTAAAACTTTAAACGTTTGTATGCCTATTTTCACATGAGCAGCATATCAAAAACAACAAGAACAAGAAAATGAAAGAATAGCAGCCATGGCTAAGAAAACCCTTGGGGACGATATAGCAACACTGATCCTCTTATTAACTCACATGAGAAAGAAATAACTGCAGAGGAAATCGAGAAAGTTCAACAAGACCCTCATTTCCATAAATTTATGGAAAAGATGCTAGAGCAAGACATGGAAAAGTACCTTCTACTATTAGCTGACAAAGGTGCTAAGCTTCCTAAAGACTTTGATGTCAATCAACTCAAGGAAACAACCACACCTAACTCAACTAGTATAGAAAATCCAAATCAAATAGATGCTTTGACAAAACAAATCCAACAGTTACAATTACAGTTCCAAAATATCCAACAAGGGCCAACAAAGAGATATCTATTACAAGACATTTGCCCTTATCCATTTGACTCAAGCATTAACATGATACCATTTCCAAGGTATTGTGTGTACCCAACATACAACAAATACAATGGGAGAACTGATCCGTTTGACCACATACGGGAATTTCAAGCTATGAGCATAGAGTTCGCACACGAGGACTCTTACTTACTACGATTATTTCCAAGAAGCTTAGGAAACACTTGCATGGAGTGGTTTTCTAAATTAGAACCTGGGATTCAATCCTTTGAGGAACTAATCAATAGGTTCATAACACACTTCTCATTCAACATCCAACATGGGGTAACCTTAAAAAAAATCTACAACACCAAACAAGCAAAGGGTGAAAAGTTTCTTTCCTTTCTCCAACGATGGAGAAGGATATTTGCTAAATACCCTAGATCTATTCCTGAAGAGGAGAAGATAGAGATGTTCATTGATAACTTAGTAGATGACATGAATTACAGATTGGACTTACAATGTCCATCCACATTTGAACAAGTTATCGAAAAGGGGCTCAAAATTGAAGAGGCTCTAATCAAAAGAGGAACAATCAAACATTTCACTAAATGTTCAAACAATAACCATTCCTCTAACAACAACAACGAAAAGCCAAGATTTTGGCAAAAGAACAAGAATACTGATACCATGATCGATACACACGCACCTAAACTAGTATTCACCTTGACACCAACCACTACAAACAAACAAAATAATGGTTTTAATGTCAAAAAAAGTAGTGATCAAGGAAATAATCAAAACAGTGGAGAAACAAAAGACCAATCATTCCAACGACCCTCCAATAAACGAAAATTCACACCGTTAGGACAATCATTGGAATCAGTCCTCAAAGAAATTTTAAACGAAAAACTCATTCAAGTGCAAGAGGCTAGAAATTGGGACCCTCAAGTCAAACCATCATGGTGGAATGACTTACATTACTGTCATTATCATCAAAATAAAGGTCACATGACTGAAAATTGTTGGCAATTAAAACATGCAGTACAAGATCTCATAGATCAAAAGAAAGTATTTGTAGAGGGCCCTCAAACAAACAAAGATCATACAACATTCAAAAATCCTCTACCCAATTATCAGAAGGGAGAATCTTCTTCCGCAAACACCAAAGGTAAAAATGTTGGTTATGTTTATGACGCAACAATCCTTTGTTTTTCTGTTGCCAAGGAGGATGAAGAGTTATACAACCAAATCAATTAGAACAATGACATTACATCTACCAATTTGGTACAACATATGGACAAATCTGAAAACCAAATCAATGTAGTCACACTCAAAGGGAAACAAGAGTACCAACCGGTTAATGCCACAACAAGGGCACAATCCAAAGTTATATTGAAAGGAGCATCAATATCATCCCCATTAGTGGATCCTCCCTCCAATCAATATAATCTCATCGATCAATTGCAGAAAATACTGGCACAAATATCAATCTTGGAACTTTTGAAGATTTCCCCATCACACAAAGAGGTTCTTGAACAAGCTCTTGTATCAACTATAGTACCTAACAATCTGGATGTGTGTCAATTCCAAGCTATGGTGGGACATCTATCTGCACCTCATTGCCTTTCATTTTCTGAACATGATGATGTATCACTCACCCATCCGCATAATTCCGCCCTTCACATTGAAGTCCTTATCCATAAACATCATGTAAAACGTGTCCTGATAGATGGAGGGGCTGGTTTAAATATTTGTACCTTAAAGCTGATTCGTGCACTAGGATACTCGGATGAAGCCATTGATACCAGAAGAAAAATCACAATCAAAGCATATGATGAAGAAGAAAGGTCCTCTTAAGGGTTGATCATATTACCCATTCAAGTTGGGCCTATTGTCCAAAAAGTGGTTTGCCAAGTTTTAGATAGAGAACTAACATACAACATACTGTTGGGACGCCCTTGGATCCATGATATGCAAGCAGTACCTTCTACCTATCATCAATGCCTGAAATTTCCCGTCAATGGACAGGAGGTAACAATCACAGCAGACTACAATGACACCCAAGCTTGTCATACATTGAAGAAATCTCAGGATACATTCATACCTAACAATAGAGAATTTGGCACATCAGATAGTGAGCAACAGCAAAGCTTCATTTCAAAGTGGCTTCCAAAACAACAAAGATCACAAGAGATAAGGGTGGCACAATCTAACCCTTCAAATGTTGAAGAACAATTGGCTCCACTCTCACATCAATTCACCAAAGAAGTACAGATAAGTGACAAAGGAATTAGTGAATATGGTGTTGGACACTCATTCCATCTATCACAAATGTTACCCTCCTTACAAACACATGGACAGCCATCCACAAACACCCACACTTCACAACAATCTACAACAGCATTAGATGGCAGATTTGTAAAAGCTGGGAGCTTAGATGAAGAATCAGAAGATAGGGCCATACTAAATTGGCTTTATAAGGATGA
>VDFB02027862.1:23927-48770 GCA_007258455.2 Sequoia sempervirens | reverse complement strand
CCCATACAAAATGATGCCATATCTATTGAGGTACCAGCTAGGAACCAAGATCTCAAGATATACAAGAACCCTATGCCGGGTCATAACAACAATGACAAAGCTAAGGATTACACCACTATGCAGCATACCTATTCCAATGTAGTTGCCTTCTATAATAGTGCTATCACTATTGTAACCATCAAAGGAGCTAATACAAAATGTGGAGTCACCGCATGAGGTGGAAAAATAACCGTTCAAGGAGTCTCGTCTCAATCTAGGGCACAACCTACTTCGCCTACATCTAATCCTAGAAAGTACAATCTTCTAGATCAACTTAAGTAGACCCCCGCACATATATCAATCTTAGAAATCTTAAGGTTATCCCCCATACACAGGGAAATACTGGAAAAGGCCTTGTCTGAGTCATCTATTCTTGAGAACATTGATACCAATCCATTTCAAGATATGGCGGGGCATATAGAAAACCATCTTCTCACCTTCTCGGATCAAGACCTACTATCCCAACTATCTCATAATTGGGCTTTGCATCTTGAGGTTTTCATTCATAAAAACAAGGTGAAAAGAGTCTTGGTAGATGGAGGTGTTGGTTTAAACATTTGTACCCTGTAGTTGATCAAAAATCTAGGCTATTCAGAAGATACTATTGAAAAGAAAAAAAGTACCACCATCAGGGCATATGACGATCAAGAACAGGTATCACAAGGAATTATTGTGCTGCCAATCCAAGTGGGACATCTTATTGCAGAAACTACATGCCAAGTACTTGATCTTGATCTTCCCTATAACATATTTCTTGGTCGACCCTAGATTCATGCTCCAAAAGTTGTAGCCTCAACCAATCATTAGTGTGTGAAGTTTCCTTTTGAAGGCAGAGACATCATTATCCATGGAGATCATGAGCCTTTCTATTATTGCAAAAGTCTTGAGGCCAATTTCTATAAGATCCCATAAATATCTAAAAATGATGAAGGGCCTACACCACCAAGCTCATTTGTTGACCCATCATCCCTAGCCTCTACCTCAACAAAAAAAATGTCCATTATGCAGAGTATACTCGACGTCAAAGCAGTGATCCAGGATGATGGTTGTGGAAACTACAAACTATTGAAAGACACCTATCTTAGGAGAGTGACCTATTTCTCCCAAATCTCATGGGAAACCCACATCTAGCACCAAAGAACCCAAAACAATCAAGATGGCAGATACTACATTCACCAAGTGGGGAGATTTGAATCAAGAAGATATCAATGAGGAAGATATCTCTAAACTTCTCTATCAAAATGAATGACCTAATCCTATTCTTCCCATGGAAGATGACAACATAGGCCTACAGCTAATGCAAAGCATGGGATATAACAAAAATGAGGAGCTAGGATAGAACAACAATGGTTTACTAGAACCCCTCGTTCTTGAGAAACAAATAAAGAATCTTGGCTTAGGTTGTACTACTAGCAAGGTCACACTTATTGGCAAAGGTATTTCTACTAAAAGAGTTGAGGTTCCCTCTTGGTCACCTACATCACGTGATACAACCTTAGATGAATTTCCCCTTGATGTTGCTGAACTATTTAAGAACAACACTCTCTTTATGATATCCATAACATCCTTTGTCTCAAGCAACCAACCAACTGAAATACATCTAATATACTCACAACTCATTGACAGAGACCAACAAGGACCACCGATTCTAGATTTATTTGAAAATGATGAAGCAATGAATTCATGGCCGTGACAACTTATCATGGGAAGAACATAAAGCAGGCTTCAACATAGAGCTCGATACAAGGGCATACTATGGGGAAACGATTGAATCCTTCAATTGCAAAATAAATGAAATGAAACTAACATGCAAATCCTTGAGTGAAAACCACCTAGTGATACTCTCTGATCCAAAAATAGTAAAAAAAATGACACATCTGACGGTGAAAAAATTTATGAGGCATCCAAGGATGAGGGATCTAATATCCCCCTTAGTGCAATGCATCTAGAAAAGTTAGTAGTACTAGCAGAAAAATCCACTCCAGTCAATGTGGGAACAAAGGAAGCACTTAAGATCATTTTCTATGCTGAATCATTGATAGTCGAAGAACGAAAGAACCTAGCAACATTCCTCAAAGAAAGAAGAGCTAACTTTGGATGGTCATACATAGATATTCCAAGCCTTGATCTAGAAGTGGTTGTGCATCACTTAGCAGTCTATCCTGAAGCTAAACTAGTTAAGCAAAAATTAAGTAAAATGCACCCCCAGATAGCACTCTTGGTTAAACTAGATTTACAAAAGCTTCTTGACGTTGGATTCATCTAACCGATAGATTATCCTGAGTGGGTTTCAAACCTAGTACAAGTCTCAAAACCCATTGGGGGCATAAGAATATGCACTGATTTTAGAGATTTGAACAAGCCATGCACAAAGGATGATTTCCCTCTTCCCAACATTGATCTTATTATGGATTTAATAGCTAGGCATGAAATGTTGTCACTCATGGATGGTTTTTCAGTCTACAATCAAATCATAATCATTAAGGAGGATCAACACAAAATTGTGTTCACTTGTCCATGGGGAACCTATTGCTGCAATGTGATGCCATTCGGGTTAAAGAATGCAGGAGCAACCTATCAAAGAGCAATGACCCTCATCTTTCATGATATGATCCACAAAATAGTTGAAGATTATGTGGACAATATTTTGGAAAAATCAAAAAAGAGAAGTGAACACATACAAGTCTTAGGACCTATCTTTGAAAATCTTGAAGAATACAAGGTACAACTAAATCCAAAAAAGTGTGTGTTGGGGGTAACATCAGGGAAACTTCTTGGCTTCATTGTTTCAAAAAGAGGGATAGAAATTGATCCAACAAAGGTAAAAGCCATCTTAGACATGGAACCGACATAAATGTTGAAGCAAATGAGAGGATTACAAGGAATATTGCAGTCCATCAGAAGGTTCATAGCACAACTATCAAATAAAATTCACTCCTTTTTGCATCTCCTCCATAAAGGGATAACCTACAAGTGGGATGAAAAGTGTGATAAATCTTTCCAAAAGATCAAAGATTATTTACTAACACCTCCATTGCTTGTGCCACCGATACCAAACAAGCCATTGACCTTGTACATCTTAGCAACACTAGCAACACTAGGAGCTCTTTTAGCACAACATGATGAAAACAGAAAGGAAAGATCCATATACTACATCAATAGAACCTTGTTAGGATATGAGATGAACTATTCACCCATTGAGAAGGAATGCCTAGTAGTAGTTTTTGCTTCACAAAAGTTTAGGCACTACATGTTGTCACATCAAATCAATGTCATTACAAAGATTGATCCATTAAAATATCTGTTATCCAAAGCAAACCTCACGGGACGAATGGCTAAATGGGTGATGATCTTGATAGAATTTTACATAGAGTATGTGGAGCATAAGGCAATCAAAGGAAAATTAATTGCATACCAACTAGAAAAAGAACCTATCTATGATGATAATCCTTTAATATCTGAGTTCCCTGATGAATCAGTGTTCCTTATCAATCTCACAACTCAATGGAAGATGTACTTTGATGGATCGTTCACCCAAAATGGATTAGGAGTAGGAATTATTTTCATCACCCCTCAAGGTGATTGCATCCAAAAGTCATACATGCTATCATTTCCTTGTACCAACAACGTTGTTGAGTACGAAGCCCTAATCATAGGTCTAAGGATAGCAGTTCAGTGGTAGATTCAAGAGATGAAAGTCTATGGAGACTCATAGTTAGTTATCAACCAAGTCAATGATGACTATCAAACTAAAAATGAAAAGCTCACTCCTTACAAGAATATGGTGGAGAATCTCAAAGACCTTTTTATAGACATAACTTTTGAGCATATTCCTCGTATGAACAATAGAGAAGTAGACGCCATGGCAACAATCAGATCACTACTAGACATATCGAACAACATCCTCCAATGTGAATTCTTGGTAGAAGCTTATCAGTATGTGCATAAATGCATCTAGTGTCAATAGCACGGAGATTTGATTCATGCTCCAGCTCAAGAATTACAACCGATGATCACACCATGGCCTTTTTCATAGTGGGGACTAGACCTCATAGGAAAAATCACTCCAACCTCATCCAATGACCATAATTTTATCATAACCGCTACTAAGTACTTTACTAAGTGGGTTAAAGCCATTCCTATGACCTACATAATAGGGAATCAGATAGCCAAGTTTATCTTGAATTACCTAATTTACTGTTATGGTGTTCCACAAACCCTCATCTCAAACAATGGAACCCCTTTTAAAAATCAAGATGTGAAAGAGTTGTACCAAAAATTCAATATCCAACACAGATTCTCTACCCCGTAGTACCCCCAAGGCAATGGTCAAGTAGAAGCTACAAACAAAACTATCCTGAAAATCCTAAAGAAAATAGTTAATGAAGTTGGTCATGACTGGCATCTGTAGCTAAATCCTACTCTTTGGTCTTATCGAACTAGTATCCGCACGCCTACAGGTGCAACCCCTTTCTCCCTAGTCTATGGATCATAAGCCATCTTTCCTATTGAGGTTGAGCTCCCATCATTGTGAGTATCACTGTAAAACCTGATAACTAAGGAAGAATACAAAGTGTCTCAACTGAATGAGCTGGAATTCTTGGATGAACGTCATCTTGACACCCTCAATCACTTGCAAGTATACCAAAACTGACTGAAACAAAGCTATAACAAGAGAATCAAATGTCGATTGTTCCAGGTAGGCAATCTTGTCTTAAATTAGATTCAAAAGAATCTTCTGGATCAAGACAACAAAGGAAAGTTTGAGCCTAACTAGTTAGGTCCCTTTCTCATCATAGCAAGCTACAGATCAGGAGCATACCAACTGTCAACCCTTGAAGGTGAACCCTTATAGGAGCCAACCAACATATTGCATCTCAAAAAAATTTATGCCTAATATTGAAGGGTATTAATCAGAAAATACAAAAAAATAATAAAATAATCAAAATCCAAAAATTAAAAAAAATGAGAAAAAGGATTGAAAAAGTAAAGAAAAAAATCATCCTCTAGTGAAAACCACTTCGGCAGCGCTTTGGGCAAGTACCTTGGTGAAAACCTAGAAATTAGGCACCTTGTGTAAATAAAGCATCTCCATCTATTCTTTGGCTCTTTTGTCCTATCATTATTTTTCATCGCTGTTTATCCCTCATCTGCATCCTTATCATGGATTGACACTATGAGCTATCATGAACCCTTTAGCACTGCATGGCATATTCCAAAGGTTAGTCTGTCCTTCCTTTATCAAAGTAGGCTAACATGTCACACTGGGGGAATTTCATTGAGTCACAATTGGGTTCTTGCATATCTTGAGGTCATTGGACATCTTATTAGAAAACACCAAAAACATTCATAAAATCTTATCCAAAAAATACAAAAACATTTGCAAAATCCTATACAGCTAAAATCCAAAAACATTCAGAAAATTGTAAAGGAAAAATCCAAAACATCCAAAAAACATCAAAATCCCTAAAAAGGTCAAACATCGAAAAATACAAAAAATAGAGTCCTCTTGTTGAACTACGAATCTCTGAGCTTGAATGTAGGCAAGGCCATCATTAATGTGCCCCCGAGACACCCTAGGTCAGTCCTTTATGAGTCCATCATAATAAATTGTCGTCTTTCATCTATGCATATTTTCATCTTGTAAATGGGTCAATTCAATCAAACTACATGGTCTCTGCGTGTATAACGTAGGAAAGGCTTATCTTTGATCAGCCCCTGAGGCCCCTAGGATAGGTCTTTAGGTTAGGTTCTTGGTCGAAACTCAAAAATTCTCATAAAACTCCTAAACATTTGTAAAACCCTTAAAAATACCAAAAACATTCAGATATTCTCTTCAAAAAAAACCAAAACATTCAAATATTCAGAAACACAAAAACATTTGAAAATGGAAAAACCAAAAACAATAGAAAACATTCAAAAAAGACCTAAAAAGCCTCAAAATATCTCAGAAAACCTTAAACAACCTCATAAAATTTGAAAATCCTAAACATTCATATAAAATTTCAAAAAGACCAAAAACAACCTCAAAACATTTTCAAAATACCAAAAACATTGAAATATTCCAAGAAAATCCAAAACCCATCCATTCCATTTCGCTTACACCCGCAATAAAATTTCACCCATAATAAATCGATCATCTCCTTCAACCTTTGGCGAAACAAGTAGAAAGCAAGTATAGCAAGTTGTAAAGTGTGAACCTAAAAGTCAAAATATAAAGTTTAAATCATAGGTAAATGCATCAGTAAAGTTTATAGCAACAACTCATCTTAGCATCATCATCCTAACATCAAACAACCCTCTGATCAACATGTCCTAGGATGTACATCACTTTAGCTAAACTTAAACTAGGCAAGAGTTATAGATAACACTGATTGTTTGTCTTTGATCTTTTCTTATGATTTATCTTAAATGACCCATTCTGAGTACCTCTCGATGATGTCTAACAAAACAATTTAGAGAGAAAGGAATGGGGTATTGATCATTATATTTCATTTGTTGTGCTTGTGGGTACTCTTGTAAAATAATATTGGTGCATACTTGCTTAGTTGTGTGTAGGAAGGTTGTTTGGAGTATGTTGTTGATTATTGCATGTGCTTTGGTCCAATATGTTCTAAGCTTCTACCTTGTATTCCAATGAGGTTTCCGTATGTCAAGATGTGAACAAGAACTATCCTATATGTTTGTCGAGTGAAAGTCCATTACACTAGATACGTCATCGTCCTAGTTATCAATACCTTAATGCATCATGTCTATGTTTTATATCAAACAATAAGGAACGACAAAAAATCCCAATCCCGAAGTGTGAGCATATCCTCATCTTGCATTTCATCCTACATTTTGCATTGTATCATCACCATCTCTAATAAAGTCTCGATGGATCAAGGACTTGTTGGATCTTTTGAAGCAATCATCATCAACAATTATTCATTCTTTATTCTTCTATCTTCTCTCTGTGCTAACCTAGTATCATGAAAATCAACAAAAACATCATCAAATGCATCCACCCTACATCCACAAACCATCAACATACATGCATCTCATAATCATAGCATAAATCATAGCATCCATCAACATAATCATTGCATATCACATCATACATTTTGCATTCTCATTTAAGTCATGATGAATAATATACATTCATTATTTTAAGCATCTTAAATCATTGCATATCATAAAAATTTACATCCATACATCCACATGCATACATCGTCATCATAAAATACATAGAAAATATACAAAAAGAAATACATCCACATCATTTGCATCCATAAACATCTGCATATCACCCATCCATATCATATCGCGGAAATATAATGAAAAAGAACATAACATTGCATACATCCATATCATGATCATTGCATATCACATAGGCATAAATAAAATGCATCCATATCATATCCATCCATACATGAAATAAAGTGAACACATCATAGCATGAATCATCTGTATCCATATCATATATACATCAAAAAATGAATGTCATGGTACAAAATTTGGATCAGTGTATGAACATCAATCAAAAGTATAATATCCACGAGGCTATCAAAAAGGAGCCCATAAATGTATATCTGTGATAAAGAATGGGGGGAAAATCAAAAAGTGTTTATACATAATAGCTAGCCCTAATGGCTGCTACCCTCTCCAGCCTGCCTCTCAGGCTGATCCTCTACTCATGGTCGTGCGTCATTGTGCTGTGAAAAATCTGATTGTTTGAGTTTTGTTGGTACATCAAGATGGTAATGTTGCCTGTAATACATAGTCTCTATAATGACCTCTTTGTACAACCATGTTGACACTGTCTGACCATGTGTGGCCACCATCATCGCCTCAATTTTTTGTCGCCTAGCGACCTCCTAGTCTCTCTCCTATCATAGCCTATACTCTTTGTAAGGCTTGATCTCTCTCAGTTGTGACTGCAACCACCTATTTTTGAGCCTAGTCTTGCTCAGCAATAATAACCAAAACCTACTAGCAAGCCTAATCCCGCTCACCAGTCAATATCTACACCTATTGCTGCAACTGCTCTATCTGTGCATCTCAAGTATCTGGTGGTTGTGGTGGTCCCAGTTGCTGCTGAACTATTGGAGGCTGCTATTGTATAACCAAAGGAGCCCCTAAAACCTAACCATCCTAGTCGTCCTGGCCATCTTGTCCCCTACCTCTCCCGAATCCTCTACCTCTAGGGGGAACACCTGCTGGATCCGTCAATCATCAGGGAGAGACAAACCAAGCATCATATGCATGTGTAGTCTAAGCTACCGTCTGTCCCTAATCATATGCCCAAGGTTGGGCCACCAACTGTCTGAAGCTCTCTACTGCCTCTGGAGCTGGGATAGTCAATCCCTGTGTGGGAACCTTTCTGGCTGATCTCACAAAAATGGCCCTTTAAGTATCATCAGGTTTATCCTAGACCTCTCTGAACTATCAAGCTACCCTGCTTGGTAGATATCTCTCAATAATGTGATGCTCTCGACCCTACATGTATCGGGTCTACCTGGTGAAATACAATTGTTGAATATCATTGAACCATGGTGACATCTGTAACCATGGGCGCCAGTGGAAAACTATCCTATCATCTATCACATGTCTCCAATACGGGAGCCCAATCTGTCCAGTGCACCTAAGGGTAATGGCACCTCTACATCTCCAAATGACGGGATCATCTAGCTCCACATCTACCATTTGAACAATAGGCCAGAGCATGACAATGTGCTCCCATGCCCAAATATGTAGCAGAGTCACCCCTGCACAAATGAATCTCCCATCACAATAGAAAAAATCATGCAAATCATGATATAAGGAGGCTAGCATCATGGGCCCCTAAGAAAAAAGTGTCCTCCTATGCAACATTTGATGCCACTTCAAGCCCCATCCTGGGTTGAATCCTCTATTGCATCTATGTGGGGCAACCAAACTTGAAATGATGGTTGCAATGATCAATCTGAAATTGAGCACATGACCTTTGTATGACTGGAGGTCGATCTGTGATGTAACCAATGCAATCTAATCCATCTCCATGACCTCAAGGCATGCGTTAAACCCAACATCAGTGTCATAAATCACACAATCTCAATGAATCAACAAACACAGTATACACCAAACATCCTCTAGAGTAATTGTTTCCTCGCCTGTCGGAAGGTGGAAGGACGAGGTCTCGCTTTGCCATCTCTCACACAGAGCCATCATCATTGCTAGATGTGTCCAAATCACAGGCGCAAATGTGACATACCAAAGGCCGATCTCTCCCAAGTGCTCCTGGTGTAACTCTAATAAATCATCTAGTCTCTCCAAAATGATGGGCCTGTGCTCCCGCGACATCAATGGTGGAAATACCTCCTGCATCTACAAAGCGCACAACGTCAAGAAATCATCGAAATGTGACTCAATTTGAAATTTACAACTCAGAAATCACAAAAGTGTCGATGTTTTCAATAACGTCGCTATATTCAAATTTCAAATTGTGATGCCCAATGCATTTAAAATTGCAAATCGAAACATGCGTCGCCAAATAAGCTAGTGTCACAATTTAACTTTTGGCATACCCTACCCTAATTTCTAAATCGGCAAGTGCATCACCAAATAAGCATGTGTCGCCATTTAAAATTAGAAACCCTAATTTTAAATCATGAATAGCGTCACCATATAAATATGTGTCACTATATTTCATTTGGGTGTCGCCAATTTCAATTTGGGCATCGCTATATAGCGACGCTGCTAAATTTTGAACTTCAAAGGGTAATAAATGCATCAAAAATTCAAATTTCAAATCAAGTTTTGAGTTACATACTAGTGGTCCTATGCCTAGAAGCCATTGGAACTCTCAAACTCGATCAGAGATGTGCCTGGGAAGCTCTCGGCATGCCATTTCATCGGAGGGTTAGAGATCAAATCGCAAGAATCTCTTAAGTGTGAATGCACAAATGAATTGAAAATGACCCTTCTTGGCTTATTTAAGCTAGAAAATTGGGGTTTTTCCCCCAATTTAACCTTGAAGATAGGGTTAATTATCATTTTCACCAAAATTTTCCAATTTGGACCTAATTTTGCATCATTTTTTGCATTTTTGGCATAATTCTTGCATCTCAGAGCCTTTCTAGACCCTTGCGGCAGCTTTTCATCTTTGTCAAGAAATCAACCCAAAATTCAAAATTTTTGCCCAATTTCTCGAGGGGATAGGGAGTCAACTTTATCCTTCCGTTGGGGAATCTAAAAAATTAGAACTTTATTTATTTATTTAAGAAGCAGTTTTGATCCAAAAAATGTTATTATTTGAACCGAAGCAGCAGTACCTTGCTTCAAAGAGGGGCAAAATGTACAGACACTGAAAATTGTTCTAATCGATATCATACACTTAAAATAGATTTACTAACATCATTTCCTCTTTAACCCATCCTCTTTTCGCATAATTAATTTAAATAACCAAGCTATTTAATTAATTACATTATTTTCATCCATTAACCTAATTAATTTAATAAGGTTAGTTCATCCCTTTTCATGCTAACATTTCATCTCATTAAATTAAATACATCAAAGTATTTAATTTAATTCTCTAAGTCATCTTATTTAATTAAATAACCCTAAGTTATTTAATTAAATATCATTTCATCTCTCCCCCATTCATTAAATCATTTAATTTAATGAATATCACTTTAATTCCTCCAAATCCCCTAATTGCATGATTAAACCTTGTCTAATTAGTAATTAAACTAACTTTTCTCTAAGCAAAGGCAATATTCCTTATCCCCTTTTTGCAAAATTAATAATTTCTTTTAATTTGCAAAATGCCTTTTTCCTCACCTCTTATTCCTCCATCATTTGAAAAAGGGATATTTTCACTTGGCTTCTTGAGCAATTTTTAACCTTCAACCTTTTTAACAAGTCACCTTTGACCTGTGTGAGCAGGTCAAAAGTGTGTTTGTTTGAGGCAAGTGTGAACCCTTGATTAAATTCCATCATGTGTTCTCATTCGTTGATGAGAATCCATGATCCATGCCTCTCATCTCCTTCATCTTGGACCGTTGATTAATATTTTTAATCTCCACCCTTCATTCCTCATTTTCTCTCCTATAAATAGGTTACTATTTGGAGACAAATGGATCCATCTTTCAATTGCAAAGTCATGTTGTTGAAATCACTTACATCCATACACTCATATTTACTCACTTTTTAGCTTATCTTAGTTAAATTTAATTGCATCATAACTTAGAGCATCCATTAATGGCTTCCATGTATCCATCTTAGCTTGTTTATAAATTAGGATTTTTCATCTTTTAGCATAGAATTAGCTTAGATTAGCTTAGCAATAGCATAATTAGTGTATTTTTAGCATAAAATCACGGTAACTTAGCTTGCATCATGTTCATTTTTAGCATAAACTAGGTTTACATACATCAATCAAAATGGTTTCATTGATTCTCTTCCATAGAATCGACTGAAACAGGCTCACTAATCACAGGATTAGGAAAGGGTCGTCGTTTCACATCAACACGACACCAATTCCAAAACAAGATAAGTTTCAAATGGGTTAGATTAGGAATTTAACTGCTTTTTTGTACATAGTTTGTAGCTTTCATTTTCAATAAATGCTTAGTTTAGATTTCCAATTTGAATGATATTGTTTGTAGATGTAGGTATGTTTGGTGAAGTTATGCTTTAATTCATCATGATTCAAGCGTAATCGACCCTCATCGGTATTCCCTCATCTCACAACAAGGCAAGTAGAACTCAATCTTTTCTCTTTTCCATTGGTTTTGAAGAATACACATATTCATTGTAGGCATTACATAAGGCGATATTGGAGGTTAAATATGATTTACTTCCTGTAGAAAAGAACAGTAAAACTAATCAAGAAACCATGTTTGAAGTCCTAATGGTTAAAGGTAAAGAGAGAGGACAAAATGCTCTTATTGAGATTGCAAACTTGAGAGATGAGAAACCTAAGGTGAAGATGAAACAATCCATTGAAGGAGAGCAAGGTCCTATTGGAGTGCATGCAATCTATCAGGAAAAAAGGGATCAGTTACAAGGTGGAGGTGGCAGGTGCAAACAAAGGGAAGTTGTGAGCAAGGGAGCAATTGATTTGAAAGTTGAGGATTTTGTTTTGATTTGTACCTTTTACAAGTGGTTGTTGTTGAAGTTTATGATGTAGGTTCACATGTAGGTTCAGTTTTTGAGTGGGTCAGAGATCTTCCATCAAGCAAACCTCTGGAGTTGGGGTCTCAACTCAAGGGGAACTTGAGTTCTTTTCTTCTTCCGAAGTATGGTGCAAGGGCACCCATAGGTGTTCATGCCTCCAAGGGGTCAAAAGTTGGAATTTTGTTTTTTTTCTGGTATTTTTCATGTAATAAGGTCTTCAAAGACCATTTAATGCTCGTAGGAGTTTGGTTTGGTTCATTAGGTGTTAAGGTAGTTTGTTAATGCAAAATTGTCAAACTTGCACATTGTTGTTAAGCAACTTTTGCACTTTTGGTCATAAAGGTGCGCATAATGATGTTGTGTTAGTATTTAATTTGAAAATTGGTTACGGACCATTAGAAAATGATAGTAAATGTTTAAAAGGACCTTGTGTGGTCAAAGGAAAGGTTGGTTGATGAAATCTTGAAGTTGGAGCACTAAAATATCTCTGTTTTATGCAAATCTCAACATTTTTTAGTTGTTCTTTGATGTAATATGGATCTGTATGATCCCATACTGACTCAAAATCAATTGTGGATTATAGAGAATTGATTCTACTCTCATTTGGCATCGATTGCATGTGATTTCATTGTGTTTTGAGTGAGTTGTGTTGTTTTCACTCCAAACTAGTCTAAACCCTAGATAGGGTAACCAAGAAGAAAGAAAAAATGTAAATTTTTCCATTCCACCAATAGAAACTCCTAAAACTTGGTGGAATGGATTTTTAAGGCTTGTTCTTTTATTTCCCAAAGTTGCGGGAACATGAGAGTTGGTGTGCATGCATGGAAGAAGTATGAGGGTTTGATATCTTCATGCATTAGACCGAGTAATCCTAGTAGATTGGTGAAATTAGTTGTTTGCAATTTTTGGAATGATCTATGTGTTGTGATCAGATGTTTGAAGCTTTGGAATGAGAGTGGAGTCCCTAGAACACAAAAACCTATTAGAAACCAAGATGAGATTTGCAAACCAGAAAAGACCTTCCACAGAAGAGAAAAAATGAAAAAGCAGAGATTTGCAAGAAGATGTGAAAAATAATATTATTCGAGAATTCAATAATTACATGATAATGATTTGCTTTATAAAAGCAAGATATGCATAACCCTAATCTTATCTTGAGCAAGAAGATAGCTCAACAAGATAAGGATGACAACTAATTAACCTATGAATTAAATAATTACCTAAGTAAACTTATGTAAAGTGTAATTAAATATTAATTACACCAACACCCCCCATAAGTGCAACTTAGGGAGAAGCAAATTATTATGCAAAGATGAGTCCCAACAACAAGGATTGATCAGGTACTCATTTACAAATGCAATGATGAGGTAGAGAAGGAAAACCCAGTGGGAAAAAACCCCCCTACAATGAGATGACTGCTGCAAAAACTGGAAGAACAAGTAACACTGGAACTGCAATCTGACAAGCAAGGAAAGATACTTGTCTGTGAAACCAAAATTGGAATCATGATAATGTGACAGCAGACCCGATACCACGAAACACTTGAAAACTACAAACTGGAACAACCCTGGAATCTATGAAGCAACAGTAGATGAAATGATGACATAATCTAGAAACTGTGTATCTCGATGCTGATTCCAAAATGTGACTGAAACTCTTCCATGGGAAGGAGTACCATGAATACTCTAGAACATTAACCATAAAACCAAGGCCCTCAAATTGAGAAGAATCTGAACCAATGCGAATCAAGAAACATAATCTCTTAACTGAAGTGTGAACCTATGAATCCAATATGTGTCAAGCAATAGAAAAAAAATGTGGCCAAAAGAAACTAGGAAACCAGATAACCCATATGAGTTGCCAACAAATCAAGATGAATAGGAGATCAAAGTGAAAACTACACTCTAATTAGATTTATTATGCAAGAAACCCCCCCGAATGGAACTTTATCTCAGTTCATTTATTACAATAACCCAATGATTGTAAAAGGAAAGCATCCTAAAAATTCATAAAGAGAAAAATAAAATAGACCTCATATCTGTGTAGAGTACTGAATCATCTTTCCAACACCGCAAGAATGACGAAAAATAGATCACCGAGTCAAAAGATATGCCCTCCGGAGTGAAAACTACAAAATTTGAGTTCAAAGGCCTGCAAAATAAATCTAGAGCAAAATCTGGTTAAAAAAACCTACACCAATGGATCGACGTCGGAATCATATTTCCAACGGTATCTTGTTTGTGAAAAACGGACATCATACGCAAATATTACACTCGATTTCGTGAAAACAGCTCCAGAATGCCCAATAAGGGTTGCAAGGCGCCCAGGGGGCTAAAAAAAAGAGCCCCTAGTCCCATACAGGACCAGGGGGCCAGCGGTTGGGGGCTGGGATGAAGTCCCTAGTCGCACAAATGACCGGTGGACTATAGCAGGGGGCTGCTAGGGGTTGAGTGCGACCCTCGGTCACCAATGTGACCATTGTTGGGGGCAGAGCTCAGCCAGGGTTGGGCGCAGAGCGCCCAGTCCTTAATTGGACCATAGCCCCTATAAAGAAGGCCCACGGGGGCTGACAGAGGTGGCGGAGGCGGAGGCTGGTGGCTGGCTGAGTGGCGGCAGAGGCTAGAGGGGGCTGCGATGGCTGAGCTCGGCTCAGCGGAAGATGGGCGGGTGGCTCCAGTGGCGGTGGCGGTTTGGTGGCCGCTCGGTGGCTACCAGGCGGAAAAACCATTTAAAACTGAATGCGTAGGCACAAAACCCAAACAAAATGTTTTTTTTAACAAAATTTGATTTTCGTGTGTTGGGAAGTGTGCTGGGGAGGTCGTACGGCTTCACTAGCAATTTTTTTTTCCTTTCAGACCAACTTCTCCAAAATTGACGAAACAAAAGGCAATTTTAGGGTTTTTGGCCACTGCGAATGCAATTGTGACCTCTGTTTGTGCCCAAAATGCTCCAAAAATTTGGCTACCCCTAGAGCTTCCAAAAAAATCTATCAGCTTGAAACCCTCACAGATCTGGCAAATGATGGCCAAAATCTACAAAACAAAAGTCAATCCTAACTTTTTTCAGTGCTTTGAATCCAATGGTGAAGCCCGATCTGATCCAAAACACCTCATGAATGAACTCAAGGCATGATACCCTCGAGGAATCCCAAACGAACCCTGTAATGATTTTCTCAAAAATCTGAGAAGGGGCTGCAAATCAAGGCTTTGATACCATGTTAGAAACCAAGATCATATTTGCAAACCAGAAAAGACCTTCCATAGAAGAGAAAAAATGAAAAAGCAGAGATTTTCAAGATGTACAAAATAATATTATTCGAGAATTCAATAATTACATGATAATGATTTGCTTTATAAAAACAAGATATGCATAACCCTAATCTTATCTTGAGCAACAAGATAGCTCAACAAGATAAGGATGACAACTAATTAACCTAGGAATTAAATAATTACCTAAGTAAACTTATGTAAAGTGTAATTAAATATTAATCACACCAACAAAACCCTGCTACTACCAAGCCACATTGTGCCATTAGGCCTAATTTGAGTGAGGACAGTCAAAATTTGGAGCCTTCCGTACAAAGTGACCTCACCTGATTTTGTCCAAAAAACCATGTTTCAAAGGATACAAGTGTAACGCCCCGCCGTGAAAACCCCAAAGGAACAAATATAAACACAACAATTTTTTTTTTTTTAAAAACATAATAAATGTACTTAAGTATTCTAAAATTACAATGTTCTAAGTTGCACAACTAAATCCCTTGGGGTACACAAGGTGATATTACTACACTAACCCATAACAAAGATAATAGATTAAACAATATTTAAACAATTACGTAAAAACCATTCATTCTCACATCATCATTAAAAAAATCCATTCACAATAACCACATTAATAAAATTAATCTGTATTAAACATATATGTAAAACACAACTGAATTAATCATAAGGATAATAAACATATATACATTTCGACAGATACAACACAACATAATTAGTAATTACAAATGATAGTTCACAAATGATTACATGGCCTAAATATACATTACATCAATATGATAGTACAACATAATGAACATATAAACAAATTACATCAAGGTCTTTCCAACATACGTGGGAGACGATACATCAATAAATGAAATACATCAATATTACAATGCACATTTGGAGCATATGAATCCTGGATCAACATCATCAGCCAAAACCCTGCAATAAAAGACACAACTGCATCCAAAGGGAACCCAACGAGGTGCGAAGCACATTCCACCCAACCACCCCCATGCTGAGAGTTAACAAGGAAGGATCCCCGACCAAGCACATCAATAGTAACACAATACTAACTCCATACAAGATAACATAACATCAAAAGACCGCACTGAAAACTAACAAGGATAAATCACCAAAAGACATAACATTAGACCACTTCGAAACATAGCCATAAGTTCACTTCCCAAATAATCCAATAATAAATCACGAAACTCGTCATCAATAAATCTCAAGTCATAATATCAAAAGACTACTTCTAGAGGACTTCAATAAAACAACAGAAATGGAATGTTAGAGGAGAGTGTCATCGCATGGCTTCACATGGATTATCCAGACAACCTATCACAAGGTGCCGCCTCCATCTATACATGGATTATCCATACAACCTAGTTCAAGGTGCCGCCTCCATCTATGGTTCTCCTGACTGCCTATCTCAAGGCGTCACTCCATAGGGTTACTCATGCAGAATCGTTAACCTTTCATAAAGACAAGGCAACGATCTTGCCAACCATTGCCTTCTCGATCCCCTTTAGTTTGTGATAGCACTAACAGGCAAATGAGGCATCACAATTATCTTATTAATGTTTAGTCCCCACCCACGATTATTTACTTAGGTTATCACTGATTACAATAACTCTATGTGGGTTACCCTGACAGCCCCTTTGTGCGTCGGCCCCCACTTAGAGCCACTCTCTCTAAACACTCAACACAAAACACACAACACAAAAGGATTGTATCAACAAGAAGTACTGAACCAATCAAATGGATCATCTGTGAGGCATAACCATCTCACCCAAAATCATTTGTACAACATTCACAAACAGTACAATCCAAGTGTACATTAACATCACCACCAAAACCAAAACATAAGGGCAATCATCAAATTACAAGATCGAATATAAATCACAGTATCCCCACCTCTGGAAGTTATAAACAACTTAAGTTCCTATAACATGATATAATGACTCTACGGTTTCCCACCCAACATAAACCCAAATTGAAGAAAATCAAAATTAAATAAATGAGTGATCTCGAGAATAACCAATACATACACAATGCCATAAAAACCATTTCAATGCTCAATAAATTTTGTCCACAATTAGACAATTATTCAAAAATGTTCAGTAGATTAACACATATTTTATCTCTATTTTTTCTCAATTACACTAATATAATACTAATTTATACAAATTTTTTCTAACATTAAAACATATGGACTTATATAATTTCACCATATCCTCAACATATAAAATTATCACTAAACAAATATATATATGTGTATATATATAAATTAAAAAATGATATATTTTAAAACATAATTAAAAATACTCACAATAACATATATACGTATATATATATATATATATTTAAACATTAAAATTAAATTTGAATTAAATTTAATAAAATTTATAAACTTTAAAAGAATACGAAATTTATAAAAAAAATAAAATAAAATAAATTTTAAAATAACCATGTACGCCTCCATTGAGGAGGTTGCGTACCTCCCATTAGGGAGGCCACGGCCTCCCCTGTGGCCGTGCACAACAGCCAAGGGTTGCCATGCAAGCAACCACTTGGACTGTTGCGTACGGCAGTCCTTGACACTGTCATCCGCAGCAAGCAAAGGGGGGGAGGGTACAGGGGTACGACATGGCCGACCCCTCCCCAATATAAATTTATTTTTATATTTTTATATATTTTTATTAAAACTTTCCCAAAAAGAAAGATTATGAATTTTGAAATATGTATATAATTTTTTTTATATATATTTATTTTTATTTCCTCGAAAACCAGAATATGAGAATTTTGACGCAGTATAAGTACATATATGTATATATTTTATTATTATTATTTATTTTTTTTAAACCAAAAACGTACACAAGATTTTAAAACGAACACAGAATTTTCACAATGAAATAAGTATACGTATATATGTATTTTTATATTCATTGAGATATATATATATATATATATATATATATAAATATATGTAGCCTCTGTATATATACATTTAACCATAATAATAATTAGATAAAAAGAAACAATATGTTTTATATCAAACACAAATCCAAATCTGGGCATACAACTTCTACCAATAATAAAATAATTTTCTTTTTAAACAATAATTTCACAACTAAATTTTATTGAAGAATTTCAAAGTATTTTACTATAGTTTTCAACAGACAATTTCAAAAGTCTATAGCAACCAATTTCCAACTACAAAATCCTCTTTCACAACCATAGAGTAATTAATTTTCAAAAAAAACACACAGCAAACAAGGTTTGTTTACAAAATAATAAAATAAAAGAAATAATAATTTACAAGAACCTGGAGTCCTTCGTCCGATGGAGAATCCAACACAGTAATCTTCTTCCCTTTTTCAAAAGTAGAACCACTCTCAAGTTTTCTTCTCAATTTCCTTCCTTCCTCTAAATTCCTGAATCAATCATTTCTTCAAAATAATTCCTTTACCCAAAACACAAAAAAACCAAACTATTTTTCTTTTCTTTTACAACCCAAAACAAAGAAAAACCCTCCTGTGTGTGAAAAGCTCTCTCATAATATAAATAAATAAATAAATCAATAAAGCTCTTCATCTTTTTCCACAAAAATCCTCCTCACTCATTGGTCATTTTTCTAGCTTTGAAAAGCACACACTTATCTACAATTTTAATTAAAATTTAATTATTTTCTCAAGATATTATCCACACAAGATTTTCTAATTTAATAACAGGAAAAAGATAATATATAATTATCACCATCAATATTTATTTAATTTAATTACCTACACTTTTAATTAATTAAATAACTTTTTAATTTACAATATATTTGAAATTCAACATTTAACCAATTTACAATTAATTAAATCAACAAGACAACATTAATTAATCTTATAAAATAAGATTAATTAAATGACCACTAACCATAAATACAATAATTAATCAACAATCAAACTAGACAACGACAAGGACAAAACCTCAGTCATGACACAACAACTCACAACAGGACGACGGACTTGGGATGGGGACACTTCCTAATCAACTCCCTTTTTCAACATTGTACCCATTGGGTTAATTTAATGCTCGCCCTGTCCTGCCGAAGCAAGTAGAATCGAGACTTTATACTTGTAATTCCTGCATACCAATAAACATCAAGCAATATGTATATATATATAAAATTAAAAAAATATCATATCGTGAGAAGGAATTGTAGAGTAGCAGGGCACTCGTAAACAAATGGTGCTACACTGTCCTCTCACCAAAGCTATACTAACAAATACAATATCAAATATGAAATAACATTTCTAACTAACAGATTGCATCATAATATAATTACCAAATCACTACATCACAATGTATTATTGAATCAAGTTAAACATCACAATCCAATGTAATCATAATGTCATCAACTAAAGTAACATAATCATCAATCACTCTAAACTAACCAATCCACCAAACCAAACCATAAAGAGTACAATCACAGTCACAAAGCATCAATTAAAACCACAAAATTATCAAGTCTAAATAGTATGAGGGGTATTACAACAAGTATGAGGGTTTGTAAAGGAAAACCCACAATTGGATGAACAAAGGAACTTGTGAGTGATTGTTTGTGTGACTACTGAGATTGTTACCCCTGCTCTGCATCAGAAAGTTATGAGAAGGTGATGCTATGATTATGACCAATTTTTTGTGAAGAAGTGCATAGTTTGGATCAGATTTAAAGAAAGAAAATAAGCATAATTGTAATCAAATTTGAGAAAAGAAGATGTGCATATGTTGGATCAGATTTGAAAGAAATATATTTGAGCAGAATTTTCCATCATCCGTTCAAGAAGCAACATTGAAGGTGAAACATTGTTCTTTAAGTTATTATTTTTGCTAAGTTGGTGCTTGGCAAGTGGGGGTTGGTGCTCCTTGTAGGTTGGTTCCTACTAAATCAGATATAGGAGTTGGTGCTCCTTGTGGATTGATGTCTACTAAAGTGTGAGAGTTGGTGATTCAAGTAGGTTGGTGCCTACATTCATTGTAAAACTTATATAATTCATAAAGTACATTATTTGTACTGTGGTTTTCTCCCGTAAAGGTTTCCATGTAAAATCTTGGTGTCAACTTGTTCTAATTGTTGTACTCTTGCATAGTTGATATTGTGTTAGAGTTTAAAGTTGATAAAAGTTGAGAGGGTAAAAATTTGTTAATATATTGATTCAGCCCCCCTCTTAGTATATTTTTTTGCTCTTCAATTGGTATCATAGTGGGTTCCTTTAGAGAGAGCCTAATATCTTGAAGGGAGATCCTAAAGAGAACACATGGCAAAAAATAATACAGTCAAGGCCCCCATCTTTTATGGGACTAATTATGCATTCTGGAGTATTAAGATGGAAGCTTACTTGAATGCTCTTGGGTTTGATGTTTGGAAATTTTTATTAGATGGTTATATATCTCCATCAACCCCTTCAATGGATCAAGCTAGAAAGAAAAGAAGTGAAAATAATGCCAAAGCCAAGCATGCTCTTCTTTGTAGTTTAACAGATTTTGAGTTCACAAAAGTTATGTGTTGCAAGTCAGCAAAATAAATATGGTTCAAACTTCAAAATATTTATGAAGGAGATGCTAAAGTGAAGAAAGCAAAGTTGCAAACTCATCAAAGGAATTTTGAAAGGCTTAAAATGAAAGACGATGAAGACATAGCATCATATTTTCTTCGTGTTGATGAAATTGTAAATATTATAAGAGGACTTAGTGAAGATGTTGATGATGCATTTGTTGTTAATAAGATATTAATATCCTTATCTATGAGATTTGATTCCAAGGTATTGACATTAGAAGAATTGGAAAATCTAGACACACTGACAAAAGATGAACTACTTGGGATTCTTGTTGCTTATGAAATGAGGATTGAGGTGAGAACACCATAAAAGGATATTTCCTTCAAAGCATCCAAAAAAGGAAAAACCAAACATGATACATCAAGTGAGAAGTCAAGTAGTGATGAAGCAGAGGCCTATTTCATGAGGAAGCTTAAAAAAGGAAGTGGAAAGTATAAAGGAAAATTTCCTTTTAAATGTTTCAATTGTGGAAAAGTTGGACATTATGCTTCTAAATGTCCTCAAAATGAAAGTGACACAAGCGAGAATGAAGAGGAAGTCTACACAAAGAAAAATTCTAAGCATAACTCAAATAAAAAATTTCAAAAACATAAAAAGAGCTTTTATTCAAAGAAAGAAAGCAACTCTTCAGAAGAACAAAGTAATGAATTCCAAAGCAATGATGAACAATAAATACTATTTATGGCCATGGAAGACACAAATAGCGAACATGAAGGAGAAGAAGTTGACCAAGAATGCAATGAAGAAGAAGAAGTAGATCTTGAAGAAGAGCTCCATTATGCATATAAACAGAATGAGAAATGCAAGAAGAAGGTCACCAAGCATGAAATAAAAATTAAGTAAATGAAAAAAATATTAGAGGAATTAAACAAAATCATTGAAGACTTAAGGACTCAACTTGTAGAGGTTGAACAAGTTGAAAATGAAATAAAGTACAAGTTAAGTGCAAAAGAGAGAGATTATGACAAGTTGGAACAAGAAGTTGCCATGTTGAAAAATGAATTAGAAAATCCAAAGGAGCAATGTACAAAGTTTGATGAGAATGCCACAAGTTCCAAGGAAAATGAAAGAAAATTTAATACTAGGAAGTTTTATTGTTTAAATGGATATTGTTTTTCATGCAACTATTTTGGCCAAAAGCAATGAATTGCAAAATTCGTGCAAGAAATACTTCAAGCTTCACTAGGAGAAATTATAATTCATTTGGTCATGATATTATGTGTTACAAGTGTAGCAACTTTGGACATATATCACATTTTTGCTGAACTATCTTTGTTGAGCCTCCAAGACAGAAAGAAAATTTCTCTAACAAACAGAAAGGAAAAACTATTGAAGTTTGGAGAAAGAAGATAGATGCAAGAAATGAAGAAAAAAATGCATGTTCAATATGCCTCTTCTAGTTTATAAGAGGAAGCACGAATTTAGGGGGAGCTGAGGTTGATATTATCTTTCATCCTTAAGGAAGAAAAATGGAAATAGTGAAGATGAAAGTTTGATGAAAAAGAAAGTTACAACAAAAGGGAAACTATTGCATTAATGTGAAGAACCATAAAAGGAATAATCCACCTATGTAATAAATCAACAACAAGGGAAAGTAATGGATTGGTATCTAGATGATGAAAGATTGCATATTATTAACCCATGTAATGAATTGAAGACTTTCAAGATCCAAGAAAGTGAATTATCAGAGAAAGGGGTAGCATGAAAGAATCCTTGATAGGGGGAGTACTAGAGTATCTCTAAGAAAGGGAGAAGTGCATTTGATGAGAGTACACAATTAAATGTTTCTAATGATACATTCATCGATAGAATCTTGATGAATATCCCTTTGCCATTGATGTCAAAGGGGGAGAAATAGAATGGGGGAGAGTTAGAAGAGATGAGGAAGAATATGTTGCCATCAATGACAAAGGGAGAGATTGTTGGAAATATTGTCATTGATGTCAAGTTGAGAAGGAAGATGGTTCATATTGTCATTGATGTCAAGGTAAAGCATGAAGATCAACATGACTGAAGATAACATATTCCTGTGTAATGTCTCATCTTCTTGATCAAAATTTACACTCTGAGAAGCTTTCATAGTTTTGATCAATAATATCTCCTCATTAGTGGTTGTTCAAAGATTATAATAGAAATATACATTGGTTATGACGATAACAACAGTCGGCATCAATTTATATCATTTCATAATTCATAATTCCTCTTGTTGATTAGCACTTTACTTAATACGGCATGAAGTTCCCAATACAAGAATCATCCTTGATTTTTGATATTGGGCATTCTGAATCTATGCATAAGTATGTAGGTGGTATATCACCTTGAAGATAAATAACCTTACTATGAAGAGCATCAGATAGGAAAATACAAAGGATATCGTTCATCAAGAAACCTATGGTCAAAAAGAAAAATACTATTGGGTTCGAAGTATTAAAGGAAACATAGCTTGGGAGGTATTGGGAGAGCTCTTGAGAGGTGCTTTGACACTAATCTGGAGTTCCAAATATCATGAGGCATCAATATTCATTCCACCTGTCGTTGAATAAATCGACATCAATATTTATTCCTTGCATCATCGCTATTTGTATTACCCACCAATATAAATGGAAATTGGTATTCTCTACCGCCATTACAAGGATGTTGCGCTAACCACTTGGAAATCATCAAGTGTTTGAAGATAGTCGGTAATCAAGACTAGCACTCACACAAGGACTCAACTATTGACTTTATCATAAGCAAACTGAATGTTCAATATACCAATATTAATAACATAGCACATTACCAAGGATGATTATTGATGGGACTCTGATGTTGGACGCAAGGGTCAGAATATGTCATAGAGGAGTATTTAGAGATAAAGTATTTTGGGATATCGAATACCACCATACTATATGGGAGGAGTAGTGCTTAAAATATTTCCATACTGTGGATGGTGATATTGCAAAGAAGAAAGCATCGATCAAGAAAGAATTGATACTAAGTAAAGAAAAACTAGTAGTAATAAAACAAACTCAGAATTAAAGACAATTATAATGCAACTACTAGCAAAGATAGTAGTGTTAGCCAAGAGTTGCGATTAATTGGAAATAATAAGAGTCACGACTAATTGATAAGTCACAACCTTTGAAAAAGGAATGTATTTAGTGTGGAGAATGAGAATATAAATTCAAATCA
The DNA here is from genome assembly GCA_007258455.2 of Sequoia sempervirens. Taxonomy (NCBI): domain Eukaryota; kingdom Viridiplantae; phylum Streptophyta; class Pinopsida; order Cupressales; family Cupressaceae; genus Sequoia; species Sequoia sempervirens. The sequence continues at coordinate 24,547 of VDFB02027862.1, read as the reverse complement.
AAAAATAAATTATATTGAGTGAGCCTTGAAGTGATAACAAACATCACAAAGAAGAATAGAAGAGTGAGTGGATGGCTGTGTAAAATTAGAACAGTACATTATATTGTGTGAGAGTGATAATCTGAGATAGAAGAGCAGAGATAAAGAACTTATGTGAGCCTTAAAGAAGCATCATATATCACAAAGGAGAATGAGAGTGTGAATGATTGTGAGTATGCAGATTTAAAGTAGATCCATATACAGATTTAGAGGAGATCAAGATGTTAGGGTTAGAGATTGCAGATCTAACAATTAAATGCAGATTTAATAAACAAAAATAGAGAAACTAAACATTCACAGAATAAATCATAACACAGAATTTAACGTGGTTCACCCAATCTGGGCTACATCCACCAAACCGCAGCCATCCAATACTTTTATTATCCAGAAAAAACCTTATTACAATCTCGCGAATAATCGCGTTTTTCATCATACTAAAATACCCATCCGAACCCCTTTTTACCAAGCTTAGAAGCTTCCAGATTTTCGGGTTCTACAAAATCGGATTTTTCTTTTTCCATTGATTTTTCCCTTTTTCGGTGATCACACGAAAAAGTAGGAAGAAAATTTTTCTCGGGGGC
>VDFB02027862.1:0-19401 GCA_007258455.2 Sequoia sempervirens | reverse complement strand
GGGTGTACAGTATACCATGGGCTATATAGTATAGCATGATCAGTCGCCACATACCAACACAAGAGAGAAAGATTAAATGTGAAATTATGCAGTGATAATTACCTCATTTCAAGCCTACACCAAGAGAAAAAACTATTGAATATCTTTCAGATTAAGTGTAGATAGAAGAAAGAGATCTACAACAGTCTTGAGCATTTTTTTAAAAGAGAATTTATACCATATTTGCGAGGAAGTTAAAAAGTAGCATTACAAAATAGTGTTGAGTTCGAAGATTTCATAATACATACACAACAGATCAAGAGATTTAGAAGAACATATATTAAGGAGTATATTTACAGATTTCATGAAGGAATTGTGAAAAGTGTATGAGCAAATTTGTGAATACTTTATGGGAAATTTTGGGCAGATCTCAATGCAGAAAGTTATGAGAAGGTGATGCTATGATTATGACAATTTTTTTGTGAAGAAGTGGTACATAGTTTGGATCAGCTTTGAAGAAAGAAAGTAAGCATAATTGTAATCAAATTTGAGAAAAGAAGTTGTGCATATGTTGGATCAAATTTCAAAGGAAGAACATAGTGTGATTCAGATCATATTTGAACATAATTTTCCATCATTTGTTGAAGAAGTAACATTGAAGGTGGAACATTGTTCTTTATTTTATTATTTTTGAAAAGTTGGTGCTTGTCAAGTGGGGGTTGGTGCCTATGAACTTTAGGAGTTGGTGCTCCTTGTAGGTTGGTGCCTACATTCATTGTAAAACTTATATAATTCATAAAGTACATTATTTGTATCGTGGTTTTCATCTGTAAGGGTTTACACATAAAATATTGGTGTCAACTTGTTCTAATTGTTATATTGTTTCATAGTTGATATTGTGTTAGAGTTTAAAGTTGATAAAAGTTGAGAGGGTAAAAAGTTGTTAATATATTGATTCACCCCCCCTCTCAATGTATTTTTGTGCTCTTCAGTTTTAGCCTTATCCTATTGTCATTTGTTGCACCCCCTGAGGTGATTTTTTGCAAGAAAGTCCACGGATTCAAAATAGTGGAGTTTGTCGGGTCATAAATTTGAGCACCCTCTTCAACATGGCCACCTAGCATAACACATCTTTCTTGGTAGTGGAGACATGTGTTCCATGAGTGATATGTATGACTTTAGTCCTCATGGAGTATTCCTTTAGTCAATGGATGGCATTTGGTATTTGAGATGCTTTAATACTAAGGTCCCTTTACCTTACTGACTCGAATCTTTTAGTACTAACCTTGTGTTTTTTTTGTGTTTTTTCATGTGTCTTCTTTGTGTTTTCATTATGTTTGCATCATGTTTTGTTTTCATTTCATCATCATCCATATGTTATGTTATGTTGTGTTTTTTCATCATGTATGCTTCATGTTTTGAGACATGTATTTGTGTATGTTGTCTTGTTGCATATCATCCATTTATGTGTTCCTTTATACATATGTTGGTTTTCCATGGTATCTTAGATCCTGGGGGCTTGATCACCTCCCTTGATCCTTTGTCATCCCATCTCTTCAACATTTGGATAGTCGGACCCATCTTGACATATATTTCTCTACTTTAGTGTGAGTCTAAGCGTAAGTTCATACTCTCACTAAAGTGGGGGCTAAATGTAGTGTCAAAAATTGTCACCCTTAACAATTTCACATTATGTTTTGTCCCCTTTTATTTATTGGACCTAATTAAGTCCCTAATTTGCTAAAATTATGCATTCTAAGGCCTATTTTTACCACTTTCTAAAGGATTGCAAGCATTGAATAAATGCAAACAATTAATGTTTTGATCTCAACACTAAAAGTACTAGAAGATAGGGCCAGAACCCATCTGCCCATGGGTGTATATGTCCCCCTATCTTGTCGAGGACAAATTTTCAATATGTTGTTGGCAAAGTTTTAACATTCAAATTTCAAATTTCAAGTAGCAACTTTTGGGATCTAATTTTCAAGAAATTAGCACAATTGCATATAAATACCTAGTTATTTTATCATTTGAAATTTATCTAGCATTAAGCACACTATTGAGAAAATACTATTGTCATGAGTAAATCAAGAGCAGCATTTAAGAGCATTATTGCAGCAATTCAAGATCCAACATCATGTCTAAGTTTATGTGTGCTCATATTATCATTGTTTTGTGAAGGCTAGCCCTTGTTGTAGGTCTCCAAAGCATCCAAGCATTCAATCAAGCAATATCCAAATCCTTGAGATGATGTGCATGACTTCAGTCCTTCAAGGAAGCCATTGAAGGGTGGTGAGTTGCAGCGTTTTGTGATTTCATCATTCCTTACTTTCAATTATCTTTCTTATCATTGACATTGCCATTGTAGAAGTGGAAACACTTACACGGAGTTTGCCTGAAGCAAGCCCATAAATGGACCAACATTTTCTCTCTTTGAATGTGCAGGTTTAGAGAGGATTGAGGAAATATTGAAGGACAGTTTTCAATTGTTGCATTCAAAACCCTAAAAGTTGTCAAGCCACAGAAACTCACTTATAAAATTACTTGACAACATTCTAACAACTCTGCAACTAGGAAATAGAAGGCTAGATCCAACATCAAAGGACTACAAAATTAGTTTCAGAACCCCCTATCAAGTTCCCATACGTCCCTAAGCATCTATGTCTTCCTATCCATGCCAGATCCAACTTTTTATGACAAGTGCACATCCTTCGACACTTCCCAAATCTGCCTATGGTTTACTGCTTCAGTCTATGTATTTTTGGAATAGTACATTTACCATATTAGGTCATATAGCTCAATTGGGATAATCATTTCCAATCCATTTTCAAGTCCCTAAGAAGGGATATCCAAGTCTGATTGGCTCACCTTCGTGGTTGATAGTCAATCTATTCACCTTATTGATTTGCATTCTAATGTATCTTTGAAAAATGAAGCTAATTGATCCTAGGTTTAGGCATTAAACTTAGGGTTCCCTTTTTCATATGTCACAACATATAATCTCCAATTTCTAGAAATGAGTATAAAATCATATTAAAAATGATTTCCACATATTCATATCATCTTACAATGAGGTATGAAACAATTAATCCATCATCTTTCATTACAAGATCCAATTTTGATATATACACAATCATGATATTTCATTCAAAAATGAGGATCAATTTCCATTCCAACAATATCATTACATGATCACCATGAAGAGCCCACTTCTCAAACATAGAAAGATCACACTCCAATATAAAATTATATAAATAAATCATTACATTATTGAACCTCTCCAAAGGTGCTCTAATAGTCACAAATTATATCATGATTACAAATATTACAACTTCTCAAAAAATGATAATACAAATCCAAGAGAAGCTATAGGAGCCATTTGCAACCTCCACAATACCATAATGATCCACTACATAATCTCAATGGTGATCAATACCACCCAACCACGAGGGACCCTAAGGCCCAACCCTTTAAACTAAGAGACAATCTCCACGGTTTCCAAAATAACCACAATACACAAGTGGTGTAACACCCCGCCACGCAACCCTAGAGGAAGTTGCAATTAACTACACGAACGTACTAATTTTTTTTTTTGTTTAAGTACAAAATAACATGCAAATTCTCTACCCATTGCAACAACCTCTAAGGTTACGAGACTGAGGTTACTTTAAAACCCAAACAAGAAACATGAATTGAAACCAAAGCATTTAATTACTTAACAAATTAAAAAACACATACATTCCATGCATGTTAAATTACATTAAGAATAAGAGATACCACAAGATTTCAAATAACATGATTGAACAAAAGATTACAGCTCTCATTCCCCGAATGAGGTAAATCCAATAAGCATGGTTACAAATTACATCTTCCACCTCAATACAAATGAGGGGAAATAAATTACAAGTTTCAATTGAAATAAACAAAGCATGAAATGAAACTGAATCCTATGAGCTCTCCAACTGGAAATCTCATCCACACGAACAAGAAGAAAACCCAACAGAGAAGGTGCATGTTCCACCCAACCATGTGATACCCGAAGGCTCACTCCCTGTGTTAGGAGATAGTAACAAGAAATTCCTAAACAAGACCATCTACCTCTAGACACAAGCTAAAACATAACTGAACTAAAACAAAAACAAACACAATACCACTTAACACAATGGTTACAATGCTTCCAAAGAACAATGATCATCTATGCAGTAAAACAAACTAACTTCTGGTTGTCATAGAGAGAGTGTCACACATCATTTGCTATGAGTTACCCTAGCTCAACCTGTAAGACCCCATTTCACATGTGATTAATGCTAAACCTAATTTGTGATATGATTTTCTTAAATTGATGATTAGATATATTGTGGATGATAAATAAGGCGATCTTTTGGAAAAATCCTTGTAATTTCATTTTGACATAATGTTCTATTGTCACTACCATGAAGGTGGAATACACTAGTATACTATGAAATGTAGATTGAAATTCAAATGGATTATTATATGGTTAAAGTTTAGAATATTTAGCTAATAGATTAATGTGTCATACAATGTTACTTATGATCGTGTTGGTAATGTACAGGAAGGCAACAGTGTTAACATGAGAAGGGAGGATCATCGAGAGAAAATCAAATGACATCTTCTTGAGGATATAAAGTTAATATGTTGATAGATTAAGAGGTGAAGGTTGATATTAAATGTATAATTTATTTTGGTTTGTGAGAATATTTAATTATGTGGGTTAGGGGTTGGGAACCCTTACCTAAGTGTGAAATCCGGATGGGTCTTTAAGTGGGTCTTTAAAGAGGGTTGTTGGTCAATTTACTTGGTTGGGATACAAAAATAAACACCCTAGGGTCTATACCTTAGTGGTAGAGGTCAAGTGGGCATGCAATAGGGTCCTAAGGACATGATTTGACTCTTGAAAAGTCCTCATAATGAAGAGTGACGAATTTTGAGGAGAGAAATGTGGGGGTGAAAAGATTTGGAGTTGCCCAAGTGCATGTTGCCTCTTTAATGAGAAAAGACTCTCATTGAAGAAGGGAGGTACACTCCACACCTCCCCATCCAAAAGGTTGCAAGTTGAAACTCCTATATAGTGGGATATGAAGAATGAGTAGGTTGCTACCCACTTCTCCTCTTGGAGAACTTGAATAGAGATGGTGGAAAGAGTGAGGAGAGGAAAGGAGTCTACCTCTTGGAAAGATTGTGAACAAGATGGCTTGGATTGGAGAGGAAAGATGGATGGAAAATTTCAATCCCTTCACCTAAAAGAAAACAGATAAGTTCTTCCTATTTGCATTTACTCTTGTTATTTGCTTGTAAGAAAAAAAAAAAGAGTCACATAGTGTAGAGATTATGGTTGAAAATAGAAGTAGAGAGCCTAGATGTATGAAAATGGTGCTATGTTAGTTCTATTATTTGTAAAAATGAGAAAATACTCCATTATCATCATGGAGTTTTAATAACTACTTGCTCGGGGGTATGGCTAGAGCCTACGAGGCTCCATGACGCCATTACGGTAGGGTGGAGAGCAAGCCCGAATCATGTGTTCGTTTCATGATATTTCTTTAAAATTTGGTTGTAAGTTGGAAAGCTAATGTTTTGTTGTAACATGAAAGAGATTGAAAAAAGGAAAGGAAAATTTACTTGGCAGGAAAATTCATTAGATCTTATTTCAATAATAGTTGTAATACTACCAGTTCAAGGTTTATGTGATACCTTTTAATGTTAGGTTTTCTAGTATTGGCATTGTTAATATAATGGATAATCTGATTGTAGAATATGGATAAAGCTGTTATCAACCTCTATGTATTTTGGAAGAAGGATAAAACTACGTTTATCTAATTTATCCTATTAATTTAATGTGCTTTATTGTTTACAATAAATTACTGTTGAGGTCAAGATTATCTCACTATGTGTTATCTGTTTAAAATATTTTGAGGCATGATAAGAATGCATTGTGATGGATAGGTCAGAAAATATTCCTTAGATATATAACCTTCCAACAAACCTAGACTACTAAAAATAATCACAAAGACATAAAACTACTATTATTATCTCCAAATGGAGTGTGGATGATTGTTCTATGCACACCTGCTCTATTTTTCCATCTTGGGCCTGCAAGAGAATATCCAAAGTTAACGCCCATTTGAATTAAAATAGAACACCATGAACCAAAAAAAAAAAAAAAGAACTAGTATTCAAATTTAAACTTCAAGAAATAAGGGGTACTCATATATTAATATCAGGAGAATGAATAACATTGTTTCCCCTACAAATCTAAGGTAAGGCAGAATGGGAATGCAGTTATATTGTAGGGGTACAACTTAGAGACCAACCTGAAATGCATTCCTCTGTAGTCAAACTAGAAATGTGCCCTTCCTCTTTCTCACCGCTTTTGGAAACTTGGGTTGCAGGCTACGCCTATTCTCAATGGCCGCTGCCCTACGTCCCACCTTTCAAACCAAGCCTTAGTAGAAAAAGGTGGGGAGGTGTTGGGAAATTTTGTTTCCTTAGTTATCAAGACCAGATCGAAACAAGATTGAAACAATCTCTACCCATATTAGAATGCTCCTTCATTGCAATAAGGCATCATCCTTCCTTTAAAATTTCTAGCCAACTCTTAGATAAATGCATCTATTTGTAATAAGGATGGTATTCGCTATGCGAAACACTGTATCTTCAATAGCATCTTCTTCATGAATGAAGGCCCAAGACCACATGTACTATTGCTCTCAACAGTGAGCACACAATACGCATAAATCTGTCAATATTTGAAGGAACGGTCATGAGCTTCATAATACGGAGGTAGTGAAGTGGTGATTGTCACTATTGTAGATCATCCTTATCTTCAAGGGAGTACAAAGAATGATAGAGTAAACCACAGCACGTGTATATCGTGCTAATATGGAGAAAGGAAGATTGTATGCATCTCCATTTTGGCAGCAACGAGATGGTTGGGTGAGTCGTTAATTACTCATTTATTGACCATCCAGGAAAATCACTAGGGTCTGTTGGATTCTAATAACACCCTTATTAAAATCTTACCTTCCTCTGTGCAAGTTGGCTAGCGGATCGATGCATTAAGTCTCTATCCATGGCAGTCACTATTTTTTTTATCAACTGCTTGTGGAGACGTATGGATTATAACACCAACACATGTTTACCTTTTTATCCTCGATATTAATGTGGTGTATCTATTACTTTAAGTCATATAGGCGAGTCTTTCTATGTGCAGATATTTTCCCTGGTTGTCTGTGTCTAGCCATTGGGAATGGTTGTTGAAATGAAATGAAATGAAAAAATTTAATGACGTCCACGAGGCCAAAGAAGCCTAAGGGACCCAAGACCAGCACAAGAGCCACCCACAAAAAGGCCCTAAACAGATTGTAAACTCCGTTTGAGATCAGCCCTCCTGCAGTGAATTTTGATGATGAAGTTTGCAGCTTTGTCTAACCTTGATTCTTCAAACAAAGTATTTAAATTATCGACCTGCATGGTGTCCCCATAACTAGCCCGGATGTCTTTATACGCTGAGCACTCCATGGTGAAATGCCATTCTGTCTCCACCATACCCATGTTACAAAAACGACATTTTCTATTTTCCCACTCCTCTTTAGGAACCACCCACCTGCCCGTTTCGCACCTAAGATGATGTGAACTAGTACGCAATTGGGCAATCAACATTTTTGCTTTCCATTTGATATTCGCGCCTATATAGGCCTTTTCTTCGTGATCCCTCGTGGGATTGAATTCTTTGATATAATAATCCTTTTTGCGTCCTGCTTTTTTCATCCATATAGCATATTTAAATTTTTCTCTCACATATTTTTTTATTTCTTCATTTGTGTTTGGGCATTCATGCATCTCAACATCCCATTTTTTCATCCATTTGATATTTTGTTTCATCCAGGTGTTCTTTCTTCTAGTTAGCTCTTCTTTCATGATTAACTTAGGCCACCGATGACTCTCCATATTCTGGACCTTCTTTAGGTAGCTTAATAACCGAATCATCGCCGAGGCCTCCAAGGGAAAAGTACCGGTCTCTGCCAATAAAATCTCATAGGGCACTGTAGTCTTAAGCTTGAGGCTGCTTATAATTAGATGTTTTTGTATTCTTTCCACTTGTCTCCATTTCTGGTCTGACATATTGCTGCCCCACACTTCACACCCATATAGAATCACTGGAGTGACAAGAAGCCCAAAAAGCGTTCTTTTAGTTTTCCAATCCCATAATTCAGCATTTCTACATCTATTTTGCAGAGAGTATAGTGCTTTCCAACCTCCCTGAATTCTTTTTGCTCTACATGTTTCCCAACTGAGTTTGTTGTGAAAATCAAGCCCAAGGTACTTGTACTCGTCCACTATTTCCAACGGTCTACTTTCAAAGAGAAATTCAATTTGCTATTTTTTCCTCCGCAGCGAGAAGATCATTATTTTGGTTTTGCTAGTGTTCACTTGCATCCCGACCTCTTGACAAAACGTTTCAAGAGCCTTCAAATGCTTTCTCAAATCAAGCGCAGTTCTAGCAATTAATATGAGATCATCAGCATATAAGAGCAATTTTATTACAAAATTGGCCAAATGAATGCCATTCCCACCAACCTTGTCTATCCATTCTTCCAACTTATCAATGTAAAGCCCAAATAACGTTGGGGAAAGCGGGCAGCCTTGCTTGACACCAACATCGCTGCCAAAGGATTCTGACATACCATCATTGGTTTTGATTTTAGCTCTAACCTGCTCATAGAGCCTATGAACAGCAGCCCTAAGCTCATGCGGAACTCCCAAATCCTCCATTCTCTTCCATAACTTACCCCGCGGCACCGTGTGAAAGGCTTTTTTAAAGTCAACAAAGCAGCAATAAGCTTCATCGCCTTGAACATCCCAAATTTTCTCAATCAAGAATCTAAGGGTAACCCCATGGTCAATAGTGGAATGTTTGGGCCTAAAACCAGCTTGTCCCTTAGCCCTTTTTCCCTCTTGTTCAGCCCAACTGCTAATCCTGCGCTCAATCATGCTTCCAAAAAGTTTTCCTAGAAGAGGATTAATCATAATAGTGCGGTAGTTTGATGGGTTATTTATGTCACCACTTTTGTGCAAGGGAATAACAACACTAGTGGAATGTTGGAAATTAAATAAAGTTGATAAGGTGTCGTTGAAGCCTTATTGCAGTAGGTGAGGGAAGCCTTGGCCAGAGTCAAGTGTAACAAAAATAGTTAATGTCGACCTGGCAGTAGCAGTTGTCTCTGTCACCATTTAAGAGAGGCAACATTAAATTTGCTCCCATTTCGTGTTGGTGTGCGCCTGTAACATGCACCGTAGGTGTCACTTTGGATTGTAGTGTAGATTGAGTGTTGAATAATTCTCAACTAAGTTTCTTTCCAGTATTGGACCTGTACATCAAGTAATCAATACAAGTACTCTTGGAGATGATGCCTCCAGAACAAACACAGTGGAAAACCAGATAAGCATGATGGTGTGAGTCATTCAATTCAAACTCGTAACAGGATAGTCTGGAATGGTCACAATAATGGTTCATCAAACACCAGGCAACTTACGGGAATTTCTGTAACAATCAGTCAGTCGAATGAGGTAACTACTGTAATAAGGTGGTTCCTCTGGTACTAAAACATTAATAGCAATTATCAAATTGACTAGTGACATCAATCTCCAGACAAAATCACCTCAGAAAATTCAGCAATATTACTCTTCAACCACTCTCTCAGGACTGCAACTCTTACGTAAATTGTTTTGGGCTGTAACTTGTTGACGTGTTGAGGCTAGTATTTGTGCTTCACACTAATATATTGGCAGCTAATATTCCAACTGTTTGGTCTGCAAAATTCTTAGGAGTCAAACGATTAATAAACTCATGCGGTAAGTTTCCTTTTGTTTCAATCTCCAATTCCCTGGGATGCGCCATCAAGAGCTTCCCACGTGAGAAGCCAAATTCTAATGTCAGGTATAATTGTTTCTTTCCTTCCTTAATTTAACTCCATAAACACTCTAGTCTTGGACACCTCCTAGGTGAGAATGGTAATAAACTTTAAAATAATGTAATTAACATATTTCCAATGCCAACACATGCTATGGTAAATAGTATTATATCTCAATGGTGATGACTTCCTAGCACGGGATAACACTAACTTTATCAGTGAGTAAAATAAAAGTTTGTGATGATAAGTGTTGCCATATCTTTGCCACAAACAATTCATTAAAGAAATAGTTACATGGTAAAAGTGGAAGGGGGAAATATATCCCCATATCTTTAAGCTAAATAAGGTTTCTATATAAGGATAGAGTAGGATATTCCTTTGGATTCTAATAGGAGAGAATTCATTTCCTCCTCCTTCGATTCTCTTCTTTTTCTTTCTTTAAAGGAAAAATAATAACTCGGAAGTAAAGGAAATAGCTTGTATTTAATTCTTAAAAGTCTTTTCTTAAATCTATTTTTTTTAGAGGGGATTAAAAAAGTAAACTCATGAAGGTAAATATGTTATTATTATTTTTATTTATTTAGTGAGTAATTAATATTAAGTAAGAATAAAATAATATATAAATATGTTATTGATTATTTAATTATTTATCATGTTAAGTACAAGTAAGTAATTAAATTAATATTTGAATAAATAATTACACATAAATTTGTTAATTGATATGCAAAAATTCTTCCACTCTCAAATTCGAACTCCCAATATTGTCGATAATGTTGACTTCATTAACTTCGGTCATGGGGCTCAAAGAGTATAGGGAGAACAAGTAAGATTGTGTTTCATATAGAAGAGATAATTGTTTTATTTATGTATAGTTTTTATATTAACTCTAGAGAAGGTTTCGTATTACAATAGTTGTAATGATCATAACATCGTCTCCATCAAGATATTCCACTTCATGGGAATTAATAACAACATCTCTGTTAATGTCGAAGTAATATTGTCATTTATTTGGTTAATGATAATAGTGTTGACACTACCCCCATTGACCCCTACTAGTTACATACTCATTGATGGTTTCAAAAAAATAATAGTAGTGTTTTGTCTTAGTGTAAATTTGGGGCATTACATTGTCAAACTAATTGATGATCAATAAATAAATGTATCATGAACGAAGGCTTGAGCCATCTAGGACACGAATTTATATTTATTATTATTTATTTTGGGATTTAAATAATAACATTATTATGGAGGGTTAAAAGTTATATAATAATAATATTAAGTGTTGTCTAAAGGATAAATTAGAATATATATATTCCCATTCTCTTTCAGAAATAATTGTTGAAATCGTGACTAAATAAAGAGGTTATCATTATTAATGTTCCAACGATGATCATATAATATTATTAATATTGGGAAATTTTGATGCTAGTATTAGTAACGTCTATATTTATACTTCCTAAGGTGGTTGGGTAGTGTTTCAACATTGTTTTTACGCTAATGAGATAATAAATTGTTGTTAATGCTTACCAAGGCTTAAGAAATGAGGTTCTTGCTATGGTTCATTTGAATCCAATCTCGAGATCATTCTTTTGCAAATATGCCTAAGGGGCATATAGGTATCCATACAATAATACTAAGCCCACTTCTACTTGAGATAAAACTGAATGCTGCAAAGAGAGATGTAATTAGGAAATTAGATGATGATGGAGTTCATATCTTGAGTGGTAACAATTTAAGAACCCTATAAGCTAAATGTTATTAATAAAATTAATGTCAAACATGATAGTCAATCACAACAAGTGTGTGGTTGTTAATTGTTGGTGTTGATACCTATGTTTGTTTTTCGGGATAAAGTAAACTAAAAAAAAAAAATTGTTGGGTTTTCCTTGTGAAAATTTTAGGCATGACACAACCTTCCTAGGCTACCAGACTCCCATCTTGGGTTACCCTGGCTTGCCTCTACCAACCACCGGACCCCCATACAAACTGTGCTTCTCGTCTCATCTCAAGCCTTAATAAGTGCATGAGTCATGAGAGAGGCATTCATTATCTTAATTAGTCTGAAAGTTTTTCATTAATTCCTTTTAAGTTATCACTTACTTAAACCCTAAGTGAGTTACCTTGGCGCCCCTTTGTGTGTCAGACCCCCACAAAGAGCCACTCTCCTATCGACAACACACACGATACAAACCACAATTCAATGGGTAAACTAGATAAGACAACCACTCCGATCCAAGGAGGCAACATATAACGAAACCCACTCCAAACACTTGGAGGCAAAAAAATACATAATCCACTCCTTCCAAAGGAGGTACAAACCACAAAACCATCCTCGTTCAAGAAAACTGGGTAAAACAACAGAATGCAACTATACGCACTTCCCAAGGCAATTCACAAATCGAACCATCACATAAAATATCTCAACCTAGAATAACTCCTCTGGAAGACTTACTAACTCGATTAGCCCATTTTCCCAACAGACATAATAGGAAAAACACAAGTTAAAAGCAACTTAGGCAAATAAAACTTCTAATATTCAGATTTCTTAAATCCAATCCAACCATAATATTTTTCTCAATTACTTCTAATTCTAGACAATTTTTATTCATAAGATAAGAACAAATCAAACTAATATTTAACCCTACAATTTCTCCAATTACACATTACATGAAGACAACTAGACTTGACATAAATTCATTTGCAACCAAATAATATTTAAACTACCATAACATCATTTTCTTACAATTTCCATTTCATTTAAAACGGATAATTATTTCCCTTAAAAATCATTCCCTTGTTAAATAACTACTTGGGCACTTGACAAGCAATTATAAATTTAAATCTAGAGATCTACTTTAGTTTCCCAATAACATCTAAATATAAAAATCTCATTTCCCATTGAAACCATTTCATTATAAAATCAATATATAAATCTTATATAATAAAATAATCTTAAAAGTAATTGTGTTTAAATATAAATATATTTAAACCTGTAAACATTATTTAAATAACTATTTATATTTTCAATTAAAATTTCAACTCATTAATAACCCAAAGTTTAACAATTTAAAAAAACAAATACAATACACACACACACACATATATTATATATTTAAAATAATATATAACATATATATATATATACCTATATTTTAAAAAAAAAATTATAAAACATATATAAATAATCATATATATATACATAATATAATATATATATAACATATAAATATATAAATATTTATATTTTAAATAAATAATAATAAAAAAGAAACCATTGACTGCTTCCCACGCAAGGGTCGCAGGGTCAAACCCTGCCCCTGCGGTGGGTGCTACCCACGCAGCTTCCCCCTTATGGGGGTCGCTGCCTATGGGGGCAGCACCTCCCATATGGGGGCGGCTGTGGGGGCTGCTCCCTCCAACGTCCCTAATAATTTTTCAATTATTATAAAAAAAAAAAAATCTAAAATTACATTCCCCTATTGGAGAAGAAATTTTAAACACAATTTCATAATCTAATTTTCTGAAAATTCCCCAAATCCAATAGAGAGGTTTTAAACTTTTCTTTTGTTTTCTTTTCATTTTCTATTGTTTAACTTGGAAATTTTAGCTAAAAAAGATTGTTTTTCTTCAAGAATCTAAATTCTTTCAAGATTTTAACAACGTTTTCAAATTTGTTTGCACAAGTTTTCAATATTGAAGATCCTAAATTTCAAAACAATAAACACAACAAGAAGGAACATGTTGGAAACTTGAAGAAGAAGACTGAAGTTGAGCTGCAATTTCTAATTCTTCCAAAGCTTTTTCAAAATCTTCACCCAAATCAAACAATGCATAACCCAAACAAGAATACCTTCATTTTTCTTTTAACAACAATTTTCTTTCCAAAATGAAAATCTTCCCCAAATTTAGTCAACTTCCCTAAAATATCCCATCCACCATAGTTATTACCCTCTCTATGCATTTTTGGAGATATTTTGCCTTTTTGAAAATTTTAAAACTAAAATTTCTTTTCAACATGACTTAATTATTATTTTTTTAAAATTATTTCAAAATGAATTCAAATGCTTTTTAAAAAATTTCATTTCCAAAGAGCATTTAACTTTAAACATTTTCTTTTCAAAACAACTTTAACACTTTTCTTTTTTAAAAATTTTCAATTCAAAAAGAATTTAACAATTATAATTTCCAAAATGAATAACTTGATTTATTTCAACACGATTAATTTAATTAATCAATAAAATAAATCTAATCCAATATTAGATCATTTTATTAATTAAATTAAATTAATGAATAGATTAAATAACATTTATAACATTATAACCAGATAAATTTAATAAACTTAAATACATAAAGTCATTTATTTACCTTTTCCAACTTGCAATTAAATGAAATCAAGAAGAGATGAACAACATAGAAGAAACTTAACCCGACTAAAACCCGATGACACACTATGACTAGGGTGATGACTTAGCACAGAAAACCTAGCTACTATCTCCCAATCAAATACCGTTAGCCAATGGACACGCTCAAACCTGTGAAATTAGGTGGAGTCGATGTCCTGTACCTATCAACTTGCGAACAAAGAGTATATCGAACATGCATATATATATAACTGATCAAACACACCATGAAGAGGGAATCTCATAATTGTAGGGTGCTCGCAAGCGAGTGGTACAATCCCGTCCCCTTCACCAATACAAAATTACTGAGTGACGAATCTAACATCAATAATATACTCAAAAGCATAAAGCATCATTAATTAAATATTTGCTAAGCTAATTCAAAGCATGTCATAATGATAACATTAGAGGAAAATACTATCACATCAAAATATAACATTCACATCGCTTTACAATTCACGATGAAATAGTAACCAAGTACCAAAGTCAAAGCATAAACAGAAACAACATACCAAAGAAGAACACTGCTGAACAAAAGAGGCAAAATGGAGGGGTGCTACAAGTGGCCCCACACAACATATAAACATGGTTTTTTCAACTTACAGTTAGATACAATCAATCTAATGAAACGAGGAAGAGGAGGGTAGCTAAGAAATGGAGTGATTTTCCCCTTGGTTCTACATTACCAAGCTAGGAAATAAAGTAGACCATATAGGTCTAATAGGGAGCATCTACCCCATGTATGCTTCTCATTATGCAAGGTACTTCTTAGTTCTTGCATTCATGTAAGGGCCTTCATCAATGATTACAACATTTATTATCTTTTCATTAATGTAAATTACCTATTCAAGATTCATTAATTAATTCATATTGTTCAATTTTATGCAAGTGAATTATGTAGTGTTTTCCCTAAACTCTTGCCAATGATTTAGGTAATTAGCCACTCTAAAGCCTCTAATGGGTGTCCTTTAATCCTAAACAATCAAAGAGTCAATCTTTTACAAAAATCTTTGTGGATGGATAAGGTTCAAATTTACATGCAAACATGATTCCCAATGCAAACACATTTTATTTCTATGGGATTTCATTATTCTACAAAATAATAACATTTCAAATATCTAAATTTCAAAAAGAAATTAATTAAGATATTTTCAAAATACCCAAGTACAACTATTAACAAATCTTCAAGCTACCATCCAAAGATTTTATCTATATTTGAAAACACAACATTAAAATTTTAAAAATATTTGTATGGCCCAAATCTACTCAACAACACATTTTTCTAATCACATATATTTTATGGGAATTTTTGATATAGTTTAGGGAGTAATTCGAATTTTCTCACATTTGAAATTCAACAATACCATCAAGGCCTAAATCTACCCAACATCACACTTTGGCATCACATAAAAAATTGGAATTTTTAATTTTTACTATTGTAACAAGGGAAATTTTAGTTTTTTTAAAATAAAATAGACTTACAACTAGTTGAGTTATTTAATTGAAACTACCCCCATATTCATTTTCAATGCTCCCAATCCAAAGTCGTATGCTTTACTACCTAAGGTAGAAGCATGGCTACCAAGATTCAAACAATAAAAGGCATAATTCAATAAGTAGGAAAAATACCTTGTTCTCAAGCTTCCAATAGAGATTTTCCATTCTTTGCAATTTTTCTTCTAAGCCAAGTGAGAATCCAACACAATACCCAAGCACCAAGCAATTCCAAGAAACCCAATCCAAAGTAGGGTTTCAAGAAATCACGATCTTTTACTTTCTCTAAAAAAAACTCAAAAACAACAAGATATATAATGAAATAATCAAATCCTTTCAATATAAACCAAAAAAACTAGAAATAAAATATTCTTTTACCTTTTCACATTGTTGATCTTTTAACTTTGAGCTAATATCTAATAAGAGATTTTTTATTTTTTATTTAAATTTATTTCCCAATTCACTAATAAATCAAATAATTGCTTTTCACACAAATGCAATATTCTCTTACTATTTTTCAACTTAAAGCCCAATATTCTCAAAATCCCTTCACTTGTCTATACAAATACTTTTCTCTTTTCAATTATTATAATAGCATAATATCATTTCAACAAGACTATTTAATTTTTTTGCACATACCAAGAAAATGGGCAAACAATAAATAGTCACCCAACAAAGACACATTTACAAGTGTAACACTTAGGGGGTTCAAAATCATGACCGATCCAGATATTGGTTTCATGGATTTCAACCTCACATGTCCAATTACTCTACACTAAGTAGGACAAGTTTACTGAAGAAAATACACACCCACTTATACTGAGGGGGGGTGAATCAATATAAGACCAACTTTTTCAATTTATAACTTTGGCAATCATAAAGAAATAATCAAAGCATCCACCCAAGCAAGATCTAACAATAGAGAACACAAGATGCACACATGATTTTACATGGAAACCCTTGCAGGAGCAAACCATGAAAAAATATTGCTTTTATAGGAAACTTCTTACAATTCCATAGGCACCAACCCACAGGAGACACCAATCCCTCCATTGAGCACCAACTCAGCAAGAGACACTGATCTCTTTGAGTGAGAGGCTTCAACCTTCTAATCTTGCAAAGTAGAAGGCACCAAACTTCGAAATACAAAGTGATTATAATGTTGTTGGATCTGCCCTAGATCCCTTCCAGGAATTCAACAAAATTTTCCCGCTTCTTAACACAAATTTTCCTTGAACCTCTGTTCTCAAACCTCCACTCAGATCTGCAATATGATCTTCAAAACATGCTCACAAATATGCAATATCTTCACATGAATCCGCACTATGATCTTCAATGATGTTCCCTCATTAGTTCACTCCAATGTTACTTCTCAAAATAAGATCAAATGAGTCTCATAAATCTGCTCAAATATTTGATAAACAATTTTTGTAATGACTCTTTCTTTTTTCTCTTCATACACCAATAAATTTTCTCTAAATCAGAATGATATTGTAATTGAATTTATGGTTAAAATATCCTCCAAAACTCCTTTATTTATACACCTTCAAATGCCTCTTCAACCAAGGGTTGCACCTCCTCAAACAAGTTGGCCCAAGTAGCAATTAATAATTTTCATTTATTTTAATTTCTTTTTATTTTCCAAAGTGGGTCGCACCTCTCTAGGGGGAGGTCATCCCTTTTTAAATACAAATTTTAATTTTTTTTAATTTTTCAAAAAACACCTCTAAATGAGGTAGCTCCAAGAGGAGGTCATCCAATTTATTTAATTTTAATTTTGCAAAATAGAAACTCCAAGTCGGCCCTTTGGCATTAATGACAATCAATTTTTCAACATTTACAAAGTCAAACAAACCATGTACACCATCTCCAATTAACCACCATTGGGATTTTACCTATACTTACACACTTCAATCAAATGTTACACACATTTTCCCAATACGTACTAAGAGTTGAAGCAAATGGTAAAATTTCCCAATGTACTATGATTCACATTTTAATAGTCACATTCTAATTAAATCATTTATCTAAGAAATACTCAATCAACAACAATTAATCATTTATTAAACAGGACAAGAAAAATTAACATATGTAGGCATTACATCAAGCACATGTTACAAATAAATTCTAGAGGTAATGTAGGAAATCTAACCAATTATGGCCCAAAAAAAAAATGTTCTATAAGTTGAACTTGTAAAATGTATATGAAAGGTGCATCCATCCCTCTTGTCAAAAATTGAAAGCTAAAGTAGCTACTAGGTATTTCCCTTGACTTTCTTTTTTAGTCTTGGTTTTAATGTCCCCATCCAAAAAATTTGGAGGCTACAGGTCTTAGACAAGACAGTTGGATCTCCCTTTATTTATTAATATTATGGAAGAGGGACATGGCGAGACTTAAAATATTTCCCTAGAGGAATGTTGACATGCAAATTTCAAATTTCCTACTCAGGGTAAGATCATATTCCAATTTGTAATTCATAATGACACCATTTGCTAGGTGAGACCAAAATTCAAGAAACTCTTCAATTGAATCCTACCTCAAAGGATTATCTTATTATGTCAAGTGAAGAGATGCTGAAGAAAATTTTGAGATCTTTTAAATAGACATGAGAATGGGAAGAAGGATATGTGGTTCTACACTTCAAAAGAGCTTTAGTTTCCACAATATACCTCAATATTCCTCTCTTGAACAAAGTTGATATTTCCAATGGGAAGGCAATCAAAAATAAAAGTCAGAAATAGGATCAATGGCTCAAACATATGTTGGATAGGAAGATATAGCAATCAATCCATGGTTACTAAGAAAATCCAATATAGGGGAAAGGACTATGTTGATATCCCCATACCCACACCCTTTGGTGACCATATTTATACATAATATGTTTATAGGCTTTGTTCATTTGATTGTGCACCTATTTGAATGGGATCCTCACCTCCATGCTAGCACCCATACTCCCACACTAAATGATTATGAATCAAGCACGTGTTTGTAAAGCACTTCCAGATGTGGAGTAGGAATCTAACCAAATATGGAGAAAAGTTTTATCAGTAACTATACCTTGGGAATTTAGGTGGGGGATATCCCTAGATGTCAAGGTATAATTTTATCTTGGCATTCAAACCCATACAATTAGAAGAGGAAGTATTAGACTTGGTGTAAAGAAAGATAGCCTTATTGGGTTCAAAAAATATTACTATGGAAACCAATTCTAAGATCCTCTAGACTCTACTTATTAAGCATGAAGATCTTATAAAGGCTTCAAGTGGGAAGTTTAATGATATCAAATTATACTATGTGATCCACAAAAGTAATAGTAATAAATTTCCATGCTCATGTGGTGGTTGAGTTTACCTCCAACTTAACTTATTGTATTTGATAAAATAAAGGGGGGTATATAGGTGATGAGCACACAGTTATACTAAGAGGGGGGTGAATCAATATAACAATCCTTTACTTTTATAAAACTTAATCAACCACAATAGTAATACTTCAAAATTTAATCATCCACAATAATAACACACATGCAATTAATATCTTTTGTACGCACTAACCTACTTTTACAAATCTTATTTTGTAGGCACCAACCCACTAAAGA